>JARJLF010001332.1:0-84339 GCA_029378395.1 Mycena leptocephala
TACGTTTCTAGTCGGTTCCAGCATGGATCGTCGATTTTCAAACGACATTTTCTAGGACGACAATTCCGGATTCAACAATTCAGAGGACTGCCTGACTCTCAACGTCATTCGTCCTACTGCAGTTTCGGAGAAATCTCTGGTTCCGGTTGTTGTTTGGAGTGAGCGTAATAACCCCTCAAATCCGTACGTTACTGATGTTTGTTCGTATCAGTCCACGGTGGAGGACTGGTGCGTTTACACTTAAAAATATCGTTTTGAATTATATTTCCTCTATCCCCAGACTACGGGTGGAAGTGTGAGTCAGACTCAAACTCTTTCTATTTCGGCGGGTCAGGAATTGAAATCCTTCTCCAGGCCGATTTTCGTTATAATGGATCCTGGCTTGTCCAAGCTTCGATTGCGAACGGCGACCCGATCGTGTTCGTTTCTATCAAGTAAGCTCTGTTTCCTGTGTGCACAACCAAGGAAATCGCCCCGTCCAGCTACCGCCTCGCCTCTCTTGGCTTCCTCGCCGGCAACGCATTCGCAAATGAGGGATCTCTAAATCTTGGTGTTCGCGATCAGCGCCCTTGGGTGCAAGAGAACATTGCCAAATTTGGCGGAAACCCGGAGTGCGTAATTTTTCATTCTAAATCTCATAGAGATAACAATCGGCGTCCCTTACAGGAAGGTGACGATCCAAGGAGAAAGGTGCTGTTTTTTCATCCTGTTGGTGTCCTTCCTAACTGACTCGTTCTTCAATCTCAGTGTACGCTTTTTTTGGTTTGTGTTGGGATCCGACTCCCTTTTTTGACGTCCGTAGGCTGGAGCCACTAGTGTTCACACGCAGATTATCGCATATGCCGGACGGGACGACAAATTATTTAACCAAGCCATCGCTGAGAGTGGCACCAACGGTGGTAATTTTAGTCTTCCGGACTCGGTGGACTTCCAGGCTACCTACAATGACCTTATTGCCAATACCACATGCTCATCGACCGCCAACTCCTCTGCGGCAGTTCAATTGAGCTGCCTCACTGCGTTCCCACCCCGTGTAGACACACCCAGGTGTACGTGGAGCTACGTGGGGCGACATGCGGCGACATGCATCGATCTTTGGCTAAGTCCGGCTACGTATGTGTACACCGAGATGTCGGTGTACATGCAGCTACATGCGGCTACGCGGCGTAGACGCGGTCCGTCTACCCGTCGGCTACGTCTGTCTACGTGCGTCCATAGCGTAGACACAGGTAGACACACCTTCATAATGCTGCATCCCTCGGTCACGTAGGCATATTGGTGAGCTCTAAGTTTAGTAGCTCCGCATTTTAGCTACGTCGGTCTACGTGTGTCTACATCGGTCTACGTGCGTGGACCAACGTAGACCAACCTCGCCAGATGTAGACCTATGTAGACAAGCCGTGTCTACATAGTGTAGACATAGGTAGACGAAGGGGCCCGTCTACCCTTCGTCTACGGGGGTAGACAGACCCTATGTCTACAAGGGGTCGGAACGCAGTGCCTCAGAGCCCTCCCGATCAACCAATTTCGGCAGCACTCAGTTGGCACGACCGATATCGTATTTGACGGTGACTTTATTAACGTCCCGGGTACGTTCGAAGCCTACAGGACCGGGAAATGGGTCAAAGTGGCGTTCATTGTGAGCACCTCATCTATCACCATAACGAACTAATTCTATGTTGGCTGTAGGTTGGAAGTAACACCGATGAGGGTCGCAGTTTTGCGCCACAGGGAGCGAACACCACCGCCGATGTCAAGGCCAACTTGGCTGGTAGTGTTCCTTCCCAATTCATTGACCCTATTCTGGAGCTCTATCCCGATGTTCCATCTTTGGGCTGTCCATTCAACACGGGAGACTTTCAACTCGACCCCCTTCAGAACGGCTTCTTTTCAACTCCTGGGTCCCAGAGTAAGCGAGTTTCTGCCATCGTCGGAGACATATCGATGGCCGCGTAAGTGATCCGGATGTTCAAGATAACATGTTTTCACTCGGGAGTACAGTGGGCCTCGTTGGCTTGCGCAAGAGGTGTCTTCAAAAGTTCCGTTCTACAAGTACAGGTATGATTGGCCTTACTCGGCATTTGAACCGTGTCTGACTCGTTGTGCAGGCTCAACCACAAGCCCTATTCCGTCACTTTCGCTGTCGAAGACTTCATCGGGCATTTTACTGAAGTAAATTATGCTTTGCACTTTGGGTTACATGTCGCTAAGGCTGCTAGGTTGCCTACGTCTTCAACCTTCAAAATAATGAGTCAGTATACATATTCAATTACGAGGATCCAGAGAATCAAGCTGACTGTCGCTCCCCCAGCACGGATTTCTGGATAACAAATCACTTTACAACAACGTACCTCGGACCATCAGCGCCAATCGAAGACCGTTTCCTAGGTGCCTACATGTCCCGGTCGTGGGCAAGTTTTATTGCGACAGGGGATCCAAACAATGCGAATGGTGAGCACACGATCAATGCAATATCCATTTCGCTTACATTAGAATCAGTGCCATCCAAAATCAAGTGGCCCAAGTACTCTGATGGGCAGCAAAATATGGTTTGGCAAACCCAAGGTTCTGTCACTGAAAAAGATGTGAGTTGAACTGATAACGAGATTCCCCCTCCCCTGACAATCGACACAGAATTACCGCCAAGCGGGAATTCAATTCATCATCGACAACATCTACTTTTAGTTGATATACGAAGCTATTTACAGCAGGGACGCGTTCTTCCTGTAAAAATGAACAAATCACCTTGCGGCAACTACCGGCTTGAGTTTGGCATAAGTTTCGAAATCACTTCTGAAATTACGATTGAGAGAACAATGCTACCCACTTGGGCTTCAGCAAGTCCGTGTGAACGAGTTCTGGAGTCCAAAGAAACTGGTGCGACGCGACAAACTCATGGTCATTGGTCATTTGACGCCGTTCCTGTGGTGCTCGTAAAGCTCTATGTTTCTTCAAGCTTCTGCCTCTCACCTGGAAAAAGAATTGTCAGGATAAAGTGCTCATACCGGAGGATCTCATCGAGTCTATCCTCCAAATGCAGGGACAATGAATTCATGATTTTTTTTTTCCCTTCCCGATGCTTTTCTCACTGACTAGCTGGGATAGAGTGAGTTTCGGCGAGGTATTTATTCGGATGATTGTCGCCTGTATACACCTTGCCCGTACGCTGGCTGAAATGGTACCATTCGGGAACTGTATCATTTCAATTGTGTTTCATAAACACACATAATATATTTGATCTCACCTCGTTCACGACCGCTTCCACAACTCACACACCACTGAGCCCACATTTTACTGGGAAGTATAATATAGGGGCCACTGCCAAAAATTAAGTAGAGTTGCCGTCAGCTTCAGAGGTAATGCTACGGCACGCTAAATGCAGGGGGAGAAATTTTTTACTGGCACATACTTGGTCGAACTGTGAGTACGCACTATAGAACTTGTGGTTCCATTAGTCAGAAAAACCAGCGAAAAAAAAAATGCCTTGAGAAGGTTCCAGACTGATTCCACTTCTTGACTGCATGGATGACCATAAGCCCCTCGGCGGCTAGACCGCGTCCATTGTTCCGAAATTGGCCTTCAAAGCACGATCACGTGGGGATAATTAAAGCGCACCTCTTTATCTTGGTTTCCTTCACGCCGCCTATTAGCACCTCCACTACTAGTAACGGTCGGGCTTCCAGGCCACAGTAAGGTATGCCGCATCTAAGCATTTGACTCTTTTTTTTCTCTCAAATCACGAAAAGCGGCAAAGCGTGTGCCACCTCCGTTACCTTGCCACTGTAAAAAATCGCGGTTTATTGAACGTCTTTGGAGAAGTGAAAAGGTACTCACTAATATCCCATGCCACTAAAGCACTAATCCAAAGTAGTCCAATCGCTGGTCAATAAAACAATCACAATACGCAACGGACCGAGCTGTTAGCCGCCATCCCAGAAATATCCAAGCGTGCAATGCCACCCTATGAACGCGCCATTTCGCCGAACGCAACTCAACACACAATGCCACCTCAGAAGAAACTCGATGCGAACCAGGTGTTCACGGTCATGAGCATCGCATTCAATGACCCCAACCCACCCGTCTACCTCTCCCTCGAGGACACCATTCAGAGCATCCAGGCAGGCGAAGTGGGCAGCCCCAGATCTGCGACTCGCCCCAAATCCACCTCACCGAGCCATTTTGACGCGGCCCAAATCCACCTCACCGAGCGCATTTGACGCGGCCGCAGAGAAGTATGACACCGCCCTGCTCAGACGCGCGGACGAAGCCATCATGTTACTCGGAATGCGGCCCCGCACGCCGCAGCCACTGGCGTTGACGCCCGCACGGAGAGAGTTGCTCGGAATACTCCACCTCAGCCTATCGGCTGAGAAAGAGGGTCACCCAGAAACGCCTGCGGGCCGTGTTGCTCCAGTCACCAAGCAGCCCACCGCATTTACCAAGCACCCCAGTCAATTCTCCCAGCTCTTTCCTGAAGGCCTGTGCGCGGCGGGAGACCTTCCGAGGCCCTCCCTCGCGGACATAGTGATCCAAAACATTGACAGGCAGGCGGCGAGTTGGGGGGAAAATGTTCTCCAGCCATCCGGGGAGTGCGCATACCCAAATATCCGAGGGACAGCGCCGCGTCATCCGACCAGCGATGTCAGCAACCAGGGCCGGAACAGCGACACAACGTCGCAATTCGCAGACGCAACTCCTCGCTGCCCATTGGGGGTACCTCTCCGGAGCATGAACGCGTCGTCGACCCAAAATCACCAGGCTATCCGTGCGTCGCCGAACGCGATGCTCTGCACAGTTGGGATCCAGTCGCCGACTGAATTTCGCCCGTCGGCCACTAAGATGGAGGACAGACGGCGTGGAATTTTGGGGGAGATCATGAACGGCCAGTATATCCAGCGCCGCGAGTCTGACTAGCGAACGAAGCGGGAGCGGCTTCCCCACGAGCAGAAATGCCGAAAGTAGCAGCAGATCCTAAAATGTACATTAGCGCTGCCAGTGTACGATACGTGTAGAACTTTGTTCATTGTTAGTTCGTCCACATCTCGGAACGAAGTAAGACGGGGGGAGCCTGGCTGCTGCTGCACTTCAAGTTGTCTTGTGGTCAAGTCCCTTTTTGGTAATGCATGGCTGTGCCGGGCCGATGGGCGCTTATCCTTCATGACCATGACTACCACTGGACGCTCCATTTCTCTTCCTCCCGAGATATGGCTTTACATACACCGACTAGCGACTTTAGACACGTCACCCATAGCGCTAGCGCACACGGATCGGTTCCAGTATGTTCCTGTTACCGACCCACTGAAAGACGTGCAGAGTTTCTGGCGTGTAAGCAGCACAAACCTTCGTGATCTAGCTGAGCCCCAATGTATTATTCAGGACGCTTGTTCCTTTGTTCTTGTGTGCAGGCTGTGGAATAGCCTGGCAAATGAGATCCTATACGAGAACATCCGGGTCGATGGTCGGTTTCATACGCTTTACACTGCGTTGGAAAGGCCAGGCATTGCACTTCTCGTTCGCAGTGTTCGATTGTCAACCACCCGGTTTGACTACAACTGTGCGATTCTCATGTTGTGCCGCGGCTTCAAGTTATCGTTCAGCCGATGCCTTCTCGGCGCCAAGAGCGGAAATGCTCGTCGGCGTTCCTGCAGGGTTGGATTTACCCGAATTTCACTCCCTGAAGCAAATTTACTGGACGGAATCGTACATGGCCTCAGCTCTTTTGCGCAGACTGATCCCGGTTGCGCCGAACCTAGAGTACCTCTTCTTAACCCAGTCGACTTCTTGAGAGCGGCCGACTCCCTTGACTTTCCGACCTTCTCTAATAACCTCCACCGTCTCGGTCTTGGGTCAGTTGGACTAAATTTAGTTTCATGCATCTTCAAAGTCGATCTGCAAAACCTCACTCGACTCATTTGTCCCCCATCGCTCCTGAATTTGCAGGTTGTCCCTGTCCTCCCGTCCCTGCATACCCTGGTACTCTTCGGCTCACGCACCAATATTCCATTCTCGACTATATTTGCACGGTGTCCCGGCCTTCGGGAGCTTTGCTACGATGTGTGGAACAGCTTCTCGGATCCGCAGGGCGAGCGTTCGCCCTTGTCGTGCATCCGTCTGCATTCTGCAGTATCGGTCGTCCGGGATTGGTCATTTATCGAAAACCACTTTGGGCTTTTCCTTTCCCCACAATTTCCCAGATTCCAACGGCTCGTGCTCCACGGGAGTTGGTACGGTGTGGTTGGTACTGCTTTGTTCACTCGCTTTCAAGACGGCCTGCGGGCGCAGGGCTGCCAATTGGAATTTCCGGAAAACCATGTGTGTTGACGAGGGTATGTTCTGTCCGACGATCATTTTCTGCTCGCTAAATAACTTAAACTGGTTGTAGTATCGAGGCTTGTTTTCAAGTGGAATATATCTGACACCTGTGATTACTGAGTACATGTGTGGTTCTTCCTTCTGGGAAGCCTCTTGCGAGACCTTCGTATTTGCCACGATGGCGAGTAATTATTCATGTCACATCTCCGTCCCTCACAAACTTCAGTCCCATATAATTCACTTTTCTGTACACTGAACTGTCACCTGCTGATCAGTGTCATCCCTTTGATAGTATCTGATGTCTGACTGTTAACGGCACCGATACCTGCATTTTTGGACACGATACTCTTGTTTGGCCGTTGCTAGTACAGCCGCATCTCGCTTACACAGCACCGTTCTAATCTGCATGGCGGACATCTCCGCAGCCTCTCCTGGCGATACATACAACTATTATAATAACGCTGTGCTGAATAACGACAGGTAGGTTGAAGGGGCACTAAACCAGCCTGCCGCCTGAATGTCCACGACTGTAGACTTATCGACGCGCTCCAATCGTGCTTTTCTGACTTGCTGAAGATACAGGAGGAGCAGGCGACCAAGTATGTAGCGTGCAGCCTCATCAACTCTTTCAATTGAAACTTCCGAGGCTTGATCAGGTGGTCGCAGCCCTTGAGCAGAATGCGCGGCCCACTACTGACAAAAAGACCACTTTCTGGAATTTGTACAAGAACCTCGCAGACGAGCACGACAAGGAAATCCAACAAAGATATAGCACGGACCTAGACACGTCACTGATTTTTGTCAGTGATATTTGTCCCCCCACCCGATCATTCTAACTCTGACTTGATTTAAGGCTGGACTTTTTTCGGCCATCGAATCGGCCTTCATCATTCAAATTCAACCAGAAATTCGACCGCTTGGCACTCCCCGTATCATCGTGGTTTCTCAGAGCCTGCTCTACATCAGCCTGGGCTCAACACTGTTAACCGCACTGCTCGCAGTTCTCGGAAAGCAGTGGCTAATGTATTACTCGGCTGCAGGTGACAGAGGAACCATTGACGCACGGGGTATTAAACGCCAGCGAAAGTTGGATGGGCTGCGGAAATGGAAATTCGAGATGATCATTCAAATGTTCCCTCTTCTGTTGCAGTTTGGGTTGCTGCTCTTTGGGACTGCTCTCTCAGTTTATTTACAGACGATCCATCCCGTCCTCACTGGCATCGTCATTTCCTTGACATCCTTTGGACTGGTTTCCTACATTGCCTTGCTCACGTCTGCCGTGGTCTCTCCGGATTCACCTTTCCAAACTCCCCTTGCACCTCTCGTGGCTCGGTTGATTCCAAAGACTCTTTGGATCAACTTGAGGGAATTCTTTCGTCGCTGCCGTTTGCGACTTCGTCGTTTCTTTCGATGGGTCTGCCTAGTATGCCACGACTCCCGCGATCTCCTACCCTATTTTTAACACACAAATTCTCGGATTCGGAAACGACGAAGCAGCAAAAACAATCCCACTCTTTGAAGCCCCTCCTGAGCCGTCACCCGAGGTCCCAGCTATACTTTGGGTACTGGAACGTCAACCGACCCAGGCACGATTATGGTGGCAGCGGAAATGGCAGTAGATTTACAATGGCCAAATACATTGGACCTCAGTGTGCAGGTGAACAGGCTGCGCGACGGCATCTTGACATGTTTCGAGTCGCTTGGAGATAAATTCGGGACCTTCCACTTGACCAACCTCCGCATGGGATGTCTCTCCGTGCCATCTATCTTGGTCGGGCTTACTGCACCTTGCGTTGCGTCAGCCAGCCCTTGGAACTATCTCACGACACTGAACCTAGATTTGCCTGGTTCCAGGAAGATGGGATGGTCGAGCCGGAGCTGGAGAATGTGCTTCGAATCCTCGAAGGCAAACCGGATTTGACTTTCAACCCCGACGCGCCACTAGTGACAAAATGGGCTTTCCACGTCATTCCTTCACTACATTATAGTGGTCGGAGTCAAAGCTGAGGGCCATGGAATATTTCCTCGACCAATCCGACAAGCTACAAAGCCTAAATTCTGCGGCATTCGCCGATTATCTGTTTTGTGTCATCGCCTTTCTCTCCTCGATAAGCAGTCGCGACATGGTTTTGATGGATAAGAGGTGAGAATCAATTTAGATCATGACACACCCCGGAGCTGAGCGTCCTCTAGCCAATTTCAGAGAGAACTGTTTGAGCACGTTTTCACAACGATTGCCTCGAATCTCGAAACCCATCAGATATCCATGGACACTGCAGCACATATAATAGCCGTCACTGGCCAGGTTTCAACCAAACTGGAATATAATGTGTGGTACCACGAATTTCCTTACTATCACCGTCAATCCGTTATATATCGCTTCTGTAGCAACCTTCCCCAGTCGGACGGTGGGTTGGCGTTGTTTTGGCGACCGGTCTCCTCACTTTGAGCAAGACTCAGAATGATATAGTCATGCCGGATTATGGGACTGCCAATTGGGTGCACAAAGCGCTGAGGATCTTACGGTGGAAATTCAGGGCCAATGGGACGACAAAATGATAGCTGGAGTGTCTGGCCTTTTGCAGGCGCTGCTTTGTTACGATGCTCGGCCCAAAACATCCTACATCCATCTGCTTCTCCGGGCACTCTCAATCCCCGGCGATATTTCGGAAAATGCTGCCCGCATTCTCTTACGGGTCAATATTCTCGTCTGGTTTCAAGATAACGAGCTGCGGCCGATCCTGCGGGCGGCGGCTGTGTGGTCTTCCATCGCACGCGTCCCGTAGAGCTCGAGGACCCCTCCTTTACCAAACAATGTATCCGAATGGGTCACACTCTGGCAAGCATGCCTGACGGGGATTCGTATTTCCACAAAGAACTTTCTTCCTGGATCACCACATTCTTTCGGGCAGAAGAGTGGGATCTCGCGGAAGATTATACCTCGGTTCTTCTCATAGTTTGGAATCCGGACACTGAAGAATATGAATTCGACGACGACGGAGAAAGCGCGTTGGGTTTGACTTTTGTGGCGTTGTCCAAAGCCTGGCAGGACTTTGATTTCGATTCTTCCGAGATCTAAACGCAGCGGCGGCGTTGTTGCCTCTACAAGCTGGGCGGCGCTGCGCAGGGAATACCCAATCACCGGCACCCGCGAGAGTGGCCAGGCTTCAAGTATATCGCAATCGCTCCTCGTTTTGAACTTGCTTTCTCCGTGCCTCTCCGGGAAACTCTTACGCAGGCTGCGACAACAGCCAGAGCGAAAATCATAGCGAATGACCAGAAGAGGTCTCCAGATAAAGAACAGAGCATTGGAATATGTTGCCAAGTCACTAACACATCTCGCAAGCAGCATACCCAAACCTTCAGATCCTCTGGACGAGACATATTTCTGGAAGAACTTGAGGCTTCAATTTGACAGAGACATCAGTTTTCTAGAAAAAATGTAAAAGTAGTCGAAGTGAGAAGAGGATTTGGGGGATTTGGATGAAAACGTGTGGCTTCAAGCAGTTCAGGTACAGATTACCAATGTAATCCGCAAGTATGAAAAACAACACATGTCTAAACATCTAAAGAGCGGATTTCCATACTGAAGATCGGGGTTGCCTGTTTGCATCAAAGTTGCATGACGTTCGCAGGATCTAACTATAGGCAAAAACGACAGAAGAAGTCGATTGACAGAGCCCCTGGCCATAAGTAGACCGCGTCAAGGTTAATTATGTGTTCTTTCTTTCCAGAGATAGCTCAAAGTCGCCGTAGTTCTACCGCGGTTCGTAAGTGCCTCGAACGCTATTGGCCGGACTGTGGCGACAACTGTTAGTGCTTTCTGATTCTAGCCAGAAAAGGGAAAAGTACAGATCTGGAAGGGGTGGATTCAGGAGAACAGAACCAGCATGTCAAAGTTGATTCGACTCGGAGTTGAGTAACATTGTCTCCTGATTCCTTCAAGTTCATGGTTTCATTCTTTCCAGAGATAGCTAAGTCAGAGTCGCCGTAGTTCTACCGTGGTTCGTAGTGCCTCGAACGCTATTGGCTGGGGCGGACTGTGGCACGAACTAGTGCTTGCTGATTCTAGACAGAAATGGGAAAAGTACGGATGTGGAAGGGGTGGATTCAGGGGAACAGAACCAGCATGTCGAAGTTGATTCGACTCGGAGTTAAGTAACGTTGTCTTCGGATTCCTTGGCGTTCACGGTTTCATTCTTTCCAGAGATAGCTGAGTCAAAGTCGCCGTAGTTCTGCCGTGGTTCGTAAGTGCCTCGAGCGCTATTGGCTGGGGCGGACTGTGGCGAGAACTACTAGACAGAAATGGGAAAAGTACAGATGTGAAAGGGTGGATTCAGGGGGGCAGGGACCAGCCTGTCGAACTGGTTCGACTCGGAGTTAAGTAACGTTGTCTTCTGGTTCACGGTTTCATTCTTTCCAGAGATAGCTGAGCCAAAGTCGCCGTAGTTCTACCGTGTTCGTAAGTGCATCGAGCACTATCGGGTATGGCAGATTGTGGCGAGAACTAGTGCTTTCTGATTCTAGCCAGAAATGGAAAAAGTACAGATATGGAAGGGGTGGATTCAGGGGAACAGGCCCAGCCTGTCGAAGTTGATTAGACTCGGAGTTAAGGACATTGTCTAAGACAACGTACTTGTCTTCTGATTCCTTGATGTTCACGGTTTCAGAACATAGGCCGGGTCACAACGTAACGTGCATGAGAGAAACAAACCGGGGCAGTTACGAGAGCGTGTATCTGTTGTCTTCGGCGGACCGGACATGATGGTTGGAAGAAAGATGGTTCGTATTTGGCAACCGTTGTGAAATTAACTCATGTAAACACAGTACAACAAGCCCACTTGTCTTTTCACTTTCTACTTCATCCTGCGGTCACCACTTCATACAGCGCTTCCCGATGGTTTCCCGAAACGATCCGCCGCGATCAGCTTGTTATAACACGACCTACCAGGGACGATCTACGGCTGAGAGTCGGAAAAATACGATTGCAACATGCGAGTGTTTCGTCGTTATCGTGCTCGTATTCTCTGGTATCTATGGTATAACGCGCTCAAATGATCCACTTATAACAGCAGAACAATTCCTTCTGCACTGCCGGAGAGTCAGTGGTAGAAAACACTCATTTTAATATTCACGACATAACTGGGCTCGGGTTGACGCGTCTTTCGCTGTTCAGTGTTCTTCCGGCTCCTCTTGGATCACCATCGTGATCACTGTTCAAATTTCGTATCATACTAAACAAGACTTGATCAGAGTCACAGGCCTCCGTCTGCTCAGCTGGGAGGAACACTTGACTTTTGTTGGCTCATCTGCCTCATATTTCAATTCCAGCGTTCGATTTTTTGCACGCATCCAACGTTCACCCAGCGATAAAAACACGTAAGGATGCGTCGCCTATCCACCAGTAACCCCTCCAAGTACACTTCGCCGCCCAATCACCCACTAACCCCACTGCCACAGTTGAATAAATGCAACATCAAGTCAGGCGGGCAGCGCCATGGTTATAATCGCGCTGATTGCGCGCAACGCATATATTATAACGCACATCGCCACGGAGATTGTGTCGGGTGAGCAGCCCACAGGACCTACCTCCACAGCTGATCTGCCAGTGTGATCTAGGCACCCGTCACCTGCGATAAGGCGAGCTCGACGTATAAAGTCTGGTCCACCCGGCGTGCGGATTCCTTTTCTCCTCGTCCTATCTCCCCCCCCGCACACGTAACCTGCTTCCCCCGCCGCGGTTCGCGCGCCCTCTCGTCGATAGACAGGCTCAAGTCTCTGACAGGCCGCCACACTTCTTCCTCCGCAGGGCCACCAATCACGTCGTCGCAGTCGCATAATCCAACAATCCCAACGGAACCCGGCTGCGTCTGCGCTTCCCAGCCAACCAGCTGCGTTCCAACGCTGGCACCCCGCTTCAGCGGGTATTCATTCTTGCGAGCAGTGTCTGGGGTCCGCTCACTGGCCGACGCGGTGAGAATTGTTTGCTAATGTGGGGGTAAACGCCAGGGCGTCGTTATGCAGGCGCCGATGGTCGGACTTTGGGGATGAAATAAAGAGTTGGAATGGGGATTTGGGGAATATGATTTTTCGGTGCGTGCATTGTTTGCGGGTGCAGTCCCGCCTCCCCTTCTCTAATTTTGGATGTCTCCTTCTTGTTTTTCGCGCTGGCAGTTGATACCTGCTGGTGCGTGCTACGTATAAAACATTCGCTGCGAGTTGCTAGATCCTGCCGGCTACGTCAAGATATTTTGTTTCCCCACATCTCGAATGGGTAATCCCATCTATCTAGATCTGCGTCCATCAGACGTCGGAGATATGATACGATATGCACAGCCCAAAGCGGCCTTTCCCAGCATCGATTACACCTGTCGGCCGAGTGCGGTAAGCCGTCAAACATGGCGGGCGGTTTCCCCATCGGTGCGTCTTTCCTGCTCCCTAATAGTGTATTAGAGTGTCAAGAGTACGTGCTGACCAACTTTCGCATGCAGGGACACCGTCGGGATTTTTGTCGACGAGCTGCACAACGCCCATTCTCAGAGGTATACATCTGCCTCGGTGCCGCCACTCTGTAATTCTTCTACTCTCACTCCATGTCACGCCACGCCACCTATCGTCCCCGGCATGATGGAATTCTCACTTTTCTGCACCCCCTTGCACCGCGCCGCCGCCCTTACCCGCAATGCGGCTTATCCATATCCCTTGTCCTTAATTTTACCACACGCTTCCCGTTCCTTCACTCCACTCTCGCATGGGTGCCCGCCCCTATTTCCTCCCCCTCCTTTCTCCCCGGAATTTGACTCATACATAATACTCTGCATAAGCGCACGGATCTACCCCGCATTCCCCACACTCTTCCCCGCCGGCAGCATCACAACCGATCTTTGTCTCACTTTTGTCTCAGCCAATTTGTCAATGCGCGCTTGTCACCCTGGCCCGTTGCTCCGATGTCTCTGTGCCCACTGTTCAATGCGCGCCGATCGGAATCGGCTACCAAACATATACATCCCGCTCAGCCGTCTTCTTTTTTTGATTCAGGATTAATCCCCCGGCCCATTATTGGCCGCCGACGCGATGGATTGGGTTGCCCCGCATGGTGCGCGCCGCACATGTGTTTGCCGTCGGGGTTGTCGGGGACGCCAGGATCTAGAAGCAGACTTTCGCTCCCGCTCGCTTGCTCTTTAGTAGAATATCAAGTTCGCAGCAGACTTGACGCATTGCTCGTCGTCTACTGCGCCCTTTACCCCTGGTTTTTTGGGGTTTCGGTTTCCGGTAATCTGGGTACCCGGCGTGTTCGATACTTGGCGTTATCGCGCTCAGCATTTCTTCTGAATCGCCGTTATGCCAGCATGCCGCGCTCCGGGTTCTTGTCGCGGATGGGCGTCTGCAGGTGTATCCACTTTGACGCGTAGTGCACGCGAACGGGATGTCTTCCGAGGGCTTCGCTGGCGAATTCGGAAAACAATGATACTTCGTCTGGCGCAGTACAACATGATACAGAAATGATACTGATTCCGATAACCAACGCGTCTGAAGATGCCACCTCGACTGGGATCGACTGCATTGCTCGCGTCTTTACTACTGGTCGCGAGTCATCTTATTGTGGGTGGGTGCATGCTTCCAGCTCGGACTTTATTATGTGTTGCTCCGGACTTGGCGTTCCTTCAAGTTTCCTTGTGCTCCGGCCTTTGTATCATTCCTTGCTCCGGGCTCTACTCTGTGTTCCGGTCTAACTCTGCTTGCATTCATCTTGGCTCCGGACCTGACTCTAGGTAAATGTGTGTGCTTATCTTTATCTTTGCACCCCGGCGTCCGAGTGCTTTGAAGTTTGATTCGCGCTGAACATCGAGGAATAATCAATGTAGCGCAATGCGCACACGCCACTCCCCCCGAAAACCCCGCTGCCCCGTCGTTCCCTGCCAACGCCGTCCATACCGCCATTCCGCTCCATCTCAACGCGAACATCTTCACACTTGGTTCCGCTCCCCGGCGTACATACCCCATACAAACACACACCCCGGTCAGCCCCGGTATCGTAATTAATATTTAAAAAAGTTAAACTCACGACTCGAAGTTTGAAGAGGTAACCACCAATGCACACTTGCACGAACTCTAACCTGGCAAGAAGCCAGAAGCATTTTTAGCCTCGCTTACAAATGCACACTTCGTATACATACATACATACATACATTTGGATGGCATCCTTCAAGGTTCAGAAGCCAGCGCATACACCGATGTACCCCCGCCGGAGCCGCGTTTACCCCAAATTTATCCGCGCTTCCTTTAATGTTCAAATTTATCCGCTCGCTGCTGTCCCTTCTTTGGGATGTTACGTCTGTTTCCGCGCTCGCTCGGCCTTTTATGGGAAGCTTCCTACTATGGGCCTCTACTGTGGTGGACCGTCCCTGAATCTATACTAGGTCGTCTGCGCTGTCTTGCCTTTCCGACCAAATTCTGCTTCTGGCAAAGGGGGGGCACAGTATTATTACTTCGCTCCTGCCAATTTCAGCTCATCCTCATCTTTGCATCCGTGTACACCCGCGCGCAGATCGGGGCTATACTCTAGCAGTCGTTTATTCGAATTTAAATAACTTATTGATCTTGTGCGTTTATTCTCTGAGTCTGAGAACCTGTTTCGGTTTCGCTTGGGGTTTAGGTTTGTTACGCCTTCTCTTTCTTTGTGTTCGCAACAAGTTGTAACTTGTTTGTGCCTTCCGAATCCGAACGCTCTCCAGCTTCTCAGTATTGAATCTCTCACGCTTGCATTGTCGATGTCACGAACGATGCAACCGCAACAAACTCGCAACAAAATCCAACTGGTCGTGGTCCTCCGAGGCGTTTAAGTATAGCATCGCACGGGCACGCGTTGCGTTTTCGAGGCGTGTTTTATGAATGATATGATCGACACACACGACGTCGGGCGCCGGGATGGGAATGGGGATTGGAACGGACATATGCATCGATATCTTGTTCTGTTCTATACGGATCTTGTTTTGGTCTACTTATCGCGGTGCTTGGTTTGGTCCTCGGGCTTCACTTCAACTTCACAGATTCCCTTGGGCCAACTCAACCCACAGCTACCCACAGACACACACACGCGACGTCATCCCGCGAGGTTTGTCCTTCTTGGTTTTCGCATCGTTACCTTGGCTTCCGGAATCCGGGGGCATTTCGCACCGGCTTCAGGGCTTCAGTGCTTCAAACTCTTCCTCTTCTCAGCGGTACAGTAAATTGGCGCACCATTCAGTTCGCGGAGTTTGAATATCGTAAGTCCAATTCGTCGCAGGTTTTGCGGAGTTTGAGGGTATATTCGCCGCAGACAGATGGGGTGCTTAATACATAATATGCAGGGTACGGACTCATTAGTGATTAAGCATTTCGTCGCGCGTCGACTTGAGCTTCTTCTCTGCGACGCAAGTTGCAACATGTACGACGCAGATCTTCGCGTGCCCTCCCGCTGAACGAAGCAGCAAGTGTGAATCGCGCGAATCTTATCATCGCCTCGAGGAAGTAACTATACCCTATAGGTAGCGAATCACCCACCAGTCATCTGCAAAACTCGAGGATAAGATATCGTCAAAAGGATCGCCACTCTCCCGCGCTTGCGCGCATCACGACGTCAGGGCAAGTTCCATCCATTCCACTTCCCCTTCCTCTTCAAGATTCCTTCCCTCAGCCATGTACATGTTCGCGGCTCCCACCTCTGCCGCTCCGTTATAATTAGCAGTTGTACCCACACCTCCTACACACGGACGAGTGATTCTCCTTCAGCTTGGCTTGGCGGCCCACTGAATTGGCGGTGATCATGATTCATGATTGCATGACGCCGACACCAACACCGATACCGACAGACAGCGTGGGCGAATTTAGAGGTTAACGCGGAAATAGACTCAGCGGCTATCATTGTGTTCAAGTTGAGATTCTCGAATAACTGAAGAAATTGACGGCTGAGGACGAATTCGAAGGAGGGCGAATGGGAAGGGGCTGCGCATGCGTTCTGTGTTGGGTTTGATTAATATTATATACTGCGTGTTTTGATTTTGGTTCTGTGACATGGACATGGATCCGGAAAGGCTTCGGATTCGAATTCCATACCACGCCGTAATATTTTTTTGTTGAATGTCGAACTTTGGACTTGATAAATAATCGTTCGTAAGTTGTAGGAGAAAAGGTACCGCGGTGGTGGCGTCAGTGGCGGGTGAAGTTGATATTCGATGCCAGTGCTCGGAATATAATATTTATTTAGACTCGTATTCGTATTCGTATGACGACAATACCAGCCGCGCGCGCGCAAGGATCTTATCTTACTGCATAGACGTCGACGGAATTCAGACGGATTGATTTGATTCGAAGAAGGGAGGGGACGGCACGCCGCGGCTTCGTGCTTCGTGCGGGGATTGTGGGGGTTTGTTCGAATTCGTTTCTTCTGGCATGCGTGTGTTGTGGGCGTCATAGTCATACTCGCGCGTCATCGTTCGTTCGTTTACAGTATCATTCGTTCTTCCACAGTGTTTATCATTTCAAGTTATTTCCACCAGTGTCGTTCAGAGTACGCCACCGCACGAAGAACACATTCTCTGCTGCATATGCGCCACCCGCACTGCCGCGCCACCACACGGTTACGAAAGTGAGAAAGTAAGAAAGTGAGAAGAGAAAGAGTCTCGATTCGATGCCCAGGATGCCGTGGATGCCGTTGGTGCCGTGATGCTGTGGGTGTGGGTGCAGAGCGGTGGTTCTGTTCGATGTTGGGGTTCGGCGCGGATGTTTTTGTTTTTGTTTTTGTTTTATTTTGTTTTACGTATACGTTGGGCTCGCACCACGGCCGGGATAACCTAAATTTCGGCAGGGATTGCATTGCGAATCACTTCAGAGTCCGAGTCGTCGATGTAGGAGTTTAACACGTAATCCTGTGTCGCGTTGAGTTGAGGTTCGGGTTTTCGTACATCCATAGTAATAATCGTATATACATGCGGACTGCTCACTAATTACTGTACTACATCACGTGTGCATGAACGTGAACTGAACATGAACGTGACTGAACTGAACATGAACATGAACATGAACACGGGAGATGTTTGTTTGATTGTTTTCGGGGTCTTAGAGCCGGGCGCGCGGCAACTTGAAATACGAGCCGAGCGGGATCTCGAGCGGAGTTTGGTACGGCACGGCATGCGGGAGTATGTAAGATGGGAAGATGGGAACGGGACCTCGGTACGGCATGGCGGGAGTATGTAAGTTCGTAAGATGCAAGTGCGTAAGATGTAAGATATAAGATGTAAGATAAATGGGAGATACGTGCGGATGTTCGGTGTTTGTGTTTCCTGAGAATACGTATACTTACATGGTTAATGGTTAACGGCATGGGATGTTGAATTGGACGCGCGCTGCACGGTGGTAATAAATTATCAGCACATGCTGGTTTTTGGGATCCTCGAGTTTTATATTTTTGTGTTGATGTTTTTGGCTTATCAGTACATACAGCCGAAGTTGGATTTGTGTCCTTGGACTAGTAGCGTAAAGTCGCAACCGTTGACTCGTCCGAGTCCAAGTATGTGCTCCCGCGGTTCAAACTCCCAAGTTCGAGCCTGCTCGGATTTTCGTTCAGTTGAATTCGAGTCCGAGTTCGAGTTCGCATTACATTTACCTCCCTGCACCTCTTACACCGATACACCAGCGATCCTACCTTTGCTTACTTTCCCTTACTCTGCTTTCTTTGCCCTACTTTTCGTTGCGTTCGGTCCGCACCCGCCCGTGCTGCGTTTCATTTCCGATTCGGTATGTATGTAGTCTACTCGGATTAGTAACTTCCTGCAGTGATTTAGATTCAGAATCGAACTTTGCGAGATGATATATGATATAAGTAAGTATCTGGCAAGGACGGACGGCGGGATCTCGATATATGGGTGAGAGTCAGGTAGGTGGGAATTACATACGGACGTTCGGCGTTTTGAACGGCATGCCAGTGCCGGACGGTTGTGGTTGTGTTTGCGGTTCGAAAACTAAATTCAAGTTGTGGTTGGTTCGAATACTAACTAAATTCAAGCCGTGGTTGGGTCGAATAATGCTACAGTAGAGTACGCCTCAGAACGGATGGATGGACCCGTTGGCATTGGCATTGGCATTGAGAACCAACGCCGGTTTTGGGATCCTACGTATTCGCCGCATTGAGATGAGTGGTGAGTCTGTTGGATTTTCCATCCATCCATCCATCCATCCATCCATATACAATTTGAATGCATTACTCAGCCGTGTTCGCCCACGGTTCGAGCTCTCAGCTTGGTTTGAATTTGAGCGGTCGGCGGTCTCGGACTTGTCTTTACTCTGCCCTACTTTGTCTTTACTCTGCCCTGCTTTCCTTTCGTATAGTAATACCTTGCGTTCGGTCCGCATCCCGCGCCCTGCGTTTAATTTCCGCGTCTGGGGTGGTTCTGGTTCAGAATCTGGGTGGATGCCGCAATACCGTGATACCGAGGAGTCCGAAAGCGAAAGCTAGATGAATGAATGATACACATATACATATACGCGAAGGGGTGACGAGTCACAACAAGCTAGAAAGAGGGGCAGACAAGGAAGGGAGACAGTCTCAGAAAGTGGCATAATATTTGACTTTGACGCGTTAGATGGTGCGCAATGGAATGAAACCGTTTGTATTTGAAACTGTATGTGAGGGCGACCTCGGATGTGGGTTGCGAGTACTAGTAGCGCAAGGGCGGGATAATTTATAAAGGTAAGGATTACCTGATTCGGAGAGGACTTCGACATTGTTTGAGGGCTTGAAATTGAATGAAACGTATGCACCACAGTAAACGGGATGACACATAGAAAGACCTGCATCGAACCAATTGCAAAGGATGCAAGGAGAGATGTTTGAGATTGGAAAGTAATGGTATATGACACGTCCGGGTAAATTCATTGTAACTTCGCGTGGAATGGTAGTTACTGTGCGCAGATCATACTTGGTGATTGCCGGCGCCCCCGCAAAACGTGGTGGCGATCACCGGCTGTATGATGGAGGACCCCAGACGCCTCGCCGTATTAGGGTTGTGACGTGGGAATGCAGGGGGGTGCGGTGGGCGGGCCGTTAGCCGGGGGTATAGATACAATGGGGTGTGTGTTTGATGCTTGATTTGATAGTCGCAAGTACTTATGGCCTCCTCCGCCGCGTCCGCGTTTGCCCTCCAGTACAAGCCCCACGTCCGCCAGGAGGGCTTCCATCTCCCGTCCCCGCCCCCGACCACAGACACCCCGCCCCCACACAACCACCACGACACCAATAATATATTCGCAATGGGCCACGGCTCCTTCCATGCAGGCGACTTCAACGACGAGCTCGCTAGTCTCATCAACCCCCAGAGCAACGAGCGGAGTACCCAGAGTCCCGATAATAACCACAGCAGCAATAACCAAGGGGGAGACGGCGGATATAGGCCCCCGCCGCACACGCACAATATCTTTGACATCAGCGCGCCCCACTCCCATCACCACCACCAGCAGCACCCCTCGTCTGTCTCGTCCACGTCTCGTCCTTCCCCTCGCACTTTTCTCTGCCCTCGGCATCGTCGAATAATGGGAACGGGAACGGCAGCAGCACGGGATCGCCCGGGAGCATTGGTGCGACCGACACCGGGAACGCGCCCCAGCCCGGCCCGCAGTACCACTTCAACTCGACGCTGCCCGCGTTGAATAGTAGCATGCGGTACTTGTCTTCCTCTCTCTTACACGGGGGCTTGAGTTAACGCGCACGCGCAGGTACGATCCCCACCCGCCAGGCGGGCAGGGCGGGTACCACGGCATGCCCTCGCCGTCCAGCTTCCGCAGCCCGAGTCCGCACCATACTAGTCGGAGTCGCAGCAGGAGCAGGCCGCCGAGTTCGGGGTTGGGTGAGTACACGCTTCTTTTTTTTGGACTTGGGCTTGGTCGCGTCCCATCGCGCTTGTGGCTTGCCACTTGGTCCTTCTCTTGCGTTCCCCACTCCTTCCCTCGCGTGTTCCCCACTCCCTTCCCTGCCTTTCCCTTCCTGCACCTCCCTCCCTCCCCTCTTCACCCTTCCCTCTTCTTCGCCCTCTTCTCCTTCCTCTTCCTCTTTCCTTCTCCTTCCTTAGTCTTAACTTACCTCGACCAAAACTTCTTGTCTCCTCTAAAACCAAAAAAATTGCCCTTGACTAATCCCTCCCCCAGCAACCTCATCCACCGCCTCCAACGCCAACAACAACGCCTCCTCCGGCCCCGGCCCCACGCGCACGACACGTACAAGGCGCAATGGGTCGCTGAGCAGCACCTCCCCGCCGCCGCGCCCAGTTCCGCAGGCGATCGTTATTCCGGGGGGTGGTGAGTGTTTTTTTCTTATGTTTCTCTTGGAGAAGATACAGGGCTTTTTTCTGGGGGGAGGGGGCGAGATACGAGATACGAGATGCGAGATTGGGTATCCTCTACGACATACCCTCTCGTTCTTCTCCCAACATCCCCCTCTCGTGTTACTCTCGTTACTCGTCTTGTCGTCTCTGCCTCTCGTTCTCCATTCCATATGGATGAAGACCGTATGCTAATTCCAAGGTGCAGGCAACAACGGCGCCAACCGCGGGAGCCCCTATGCGCAGGGGTGGTTTGGGGTTAATGGGTGAGTCTCTGTCTCTGTATTCATGCGTCCGTCCATCCATCCGT
This sequence comes from Mycena leptocephala, assembly GCA_029378395.1. Classification (NCBI taxonomy): domain Eukaryota; kingdom Fungi; phylum Basidiomycota; class Agaricomycetes; order Agaricales; family Mycenaceae; genus Mycena; species Mycena leptocephala. The sequence goes on from JARJLF010001332.1 coordinate 20,974, forward strand.
CCTTCCTTCCTTGCCCTGAATCTTTTTTTTTCTTTTTCTTTCTTTTTTTTTGGAGTCGAGTCGAGGCGCCTTTCTTGCCTTTTTTGGAGTCGATCCTTTTTTGGGTGGAGGGGTTTTTTTTTCGACCTTATTTTGGACTCTTTTATTTTTGGTTTTTTTTTCGAGTCGAGTTTGGACTTTTCCGAGTCCTTTGAGGCTCGTCCCCGTCCCTCTTTCTTGACGATGCGATGCGCGCTGCGCGGATCGTCGTTTCGTATTCGGTATTCGTATTAGCGTTGGGGCGTTGGGCTTGGGGCGTTCGGAGGCGGCGGCGGTGGTGGTGGCGTCTTCGCGTCCATGCGTTTGCGGCAGCGGCAACGAGACCCGGGCGCACCCGCGTTTTGACTGCGCGATATGGCTTGGGGCTTTTTTGGATGGTGTCCATCCGTCATCTTCCTTTTTTGGGGGGCGGAGGGGAGGCGGATGAATCCCTCGTTCGTGCTCCGCCACGCACGGACCGCGTCGGGTGGACTGCGTACTTTTGCCGTCCTTCCGTCCTTACCCTGAGCCGACTCGTGTCGCCTTTGTGCTGTGTCTTTTATACTACATTTTACACTTCACACACCTTACACCTTATCCCTCCCCTCCCCTCCTCTTCCTCCCCTTCCTCCCCTTCCACTTCACTCATACTTCTTTCCCCCAGCGACTACCCCCACGCAACCCCCGACTCCCTCCCCTCGCTCACCTCCCTCCCCTCCCTCCCCTCGCTCGGCTCGCTCAATAGTATCGCCAGCCTCAACTCGCCGCACCACCTCAACTCGCCGCATACGCTCAATTCGCCGCATCACGGCCCACATGGACATGGAGGGGGGCATGGGATGGGGAGCCCGCATACGCTGCATAGTCCGCATTTTGGACATCATGGTGCGTTTTCTTTTTCTTTTTCTTTTTCTGGTGTTATGGGGGAGAGGAGAGGAGAGAGGAGAAGAGAGCGGGGGAGCTTCCGCGGTATCCTCATCGATGAGTCGCGCTTCCCTCTTATCGAGGAGAGCGATCCTTCCGTTTCTCCTCTCCTCTAGAACGAAAGAGTAACAGCCGCTGATTCCGATTCTATCATACAGGACACAACGGCGGAGGCGGGGGACACATGGGGAGCCCGCATTTGGGGGGGATGTACGGGCCTGGTGGGTTTTTTTCTCTTTCTCTCCCTCCCCCCCATTTATTTCGTCATCTATTCACTATTCATTTCGACACTAACACCCCCACCCCACCCCCAGGCTCCACAACCATCATGAACGCCAACGGCTCCTACGGCTCCCCCGTCGAGGCCAAGTTCGGCGGCATGGGGCTCAACAGCATCGGCGGGATGGGGAACGGGATGGGCGGCGTGGGTGTGGGGATGGGGGGATTGGGATTGGGGGTGGGGGAGGGGGCGGGATGGGGTGGGGTGGGGATTGGTGAGTGTTCTTTGTTTGTTTATCTTATTGGAGGGGATGTGTGCGCCCGCACCCGCGCGACGTTTGATGGGACGAACGTGCGCGCCCCGCCATCAAGAGTCTTAACTTCGCTTCACTCTATTTTATAAATAACCCCCGCTGACGACGCACAGGCACCCTCGGCCTCCCCGGCTCGCTCGGCTCCAACGGGCTCAACGGCTCCTCCTCGCTTAACGGCTCGCTGAACGGGGGGAGTGGGGGGAATGGGAACGGGAATGGGAATGCGGGAGGGGGGCGGGGGAGAGTAAGGCTGGTGGGTGTTTTTTTCTTGCAAGATTTTCGATTTCTGCCTCTACGGCGCCCGTGCTCCTTTCCTCCGAGCGCGCGAAAGTCACTGTCGCGCTCGGCGTCCTTCACCCACTCATTCCCTTCTCCTCACTCACTCGCGTCGTTTCGCATTATTTGCTTTCTCTCCATTCTCCTCCCTCACTTACTCTTCTTCTCATACTCATTCCCCTCCTACTCGCTCACTCGCTTTCTTCCTTCCCCTCTGTGCTCGCTCGCTAACTCCCTCCCCAGAATCCAAAGCCTCCCTCCTCGCGCACGAGAAGCGGCGCCGGCGGCGCGAGAGTCACAACGCCGTCGAGCGGCGGCGGCGGGACAACATCAACGAGAAGATCAGCGAGCTCGCGACGCTCATTCCCGAGTGTTTGTTGGAGGGGGGCGGTGAGTGTCTCTGTCGCATTCCAGTGTTTCGTTTCTCGTTTCTCTCTTCTTCTCTTTTATCTCGCCTGTGGCTCGAGAAGAGAGAAATATCGGGTTCGCTCGAGGATGTCGAAATATCAAAACCGATATTTCGATGTTCTGCGACTTCCCACCCGGCGAGCGCGTGGCGCTTCGCTCCTGCCTCCTGGGGCTCTCCGCCCCCGGAAGGACTGGGCGCCGAGTCGCGGTGAAAGAGCACCGGTGGGGCGACGGCGAACATCGCCGAGTCGTACCCGGCGCTCGCTAATCCCTTCCTTATCATTTTCCCCTCTGCTTTCCTTCCAACTTTCTCGAAATGGAAAATGGATATGGAATACTGACTTCGCTCCAGCCCAAGCCAAGGCCAATCCCCCGGCTCGCCAGACGACGCGCTGCTCTCGCCGACTTCGGGCGGCAATGGCGCGGGCGACTGGCCGCTTGTGTTGCCGGGTGAGTGGTCTTCTTTGGTGTCGTTATTTTTCTTTTTCTGGATTCCTTTGCTTGTGTTGCGGCGCGGTCGGTGCGGGTGCGTGTGGGAAGGCTGCGCGAGGAGAAAGGAGGAAGGAGGAGCCGTAGATGGGGAGCGCCGCGCATGGAGGGGGGAGAGCGAGGAGGCCCTGCCAACGCTCGAAGCGCCAACCCCAACCCCAGCGTCCATCCGCTTTTATAGGGCGGGGGCGCTGGAGCGGCGCTCGCTTAGCGCTTGGCGCGATGTCTTGATGTCTTCTTCCCTTGACATCTCTCTTCTCGAGCGTGTGTGTGGTGGGCATGGGGGCACAGAATCACACTCTGGGCTTGCTCTGGGCTGCGAACGAACGCGAGACCTTCTTCCACCCTCGCTTGGCGCGATGTCTTCTCTTCTTACTCTTATCTCGGAAGCCAAACGTGCAAGTGCTGACCTTTTGCTGGAGGCACCAAAAAAGAGACGGACGATGACGGCAAGGACGGCAAGGAGGGTGCGGTCGTCAAGGCGAACAAGGGGATGATCTTGAGGAAAAGTGTGGAGTATATCAGGTCGGTGGCTTCGTCGTCTACCTTTGAGAGGGCTCGCTAACACGCGCGCGTAGATACCTCCAACAACTCGTCGCCGCCCAAGGCGCGCGCAACCGCGAGCTCGAGGAGCAGCTCAAGGGCTTCCGCGGCTCGTCTGGCTCCGCCTCCCCCCGTCCATCGGTGGGCTCGGCCTCTCCGCCACGTCCAACTCTACCGGCGACGGCATGGACAACGACTTTGGCCACATGGGCGGGATGGGCGGCGGGTGGAGCGGGATGCTGGCGCCGATGCCGGAGGGGGAGGACGAGGAGCTGCATGAGCTTGCGAATGGCAACGGCAACGAAGGCATGGAGGTGGACGGGGAGGAGAAGCGGGGGCGGCGGGCGAAGCGCTCCAGCACCAACGGGGTCGAAAAGGCGGCTGTCGAAAAGGGGGCAGCGAAGACGAAGTCGCCCACAAAAGGCGCCGCGGGGCGCAAGGTGAAGAAGGTGCAGGAGGTGGACGAGGATGAGGATGACAGCGACCTGAGCGAGGATGGGATGGAGGTCTGAGGGGAGTTGGGAAGATGACGATGCCGACGACGATGACGACACGACGACGATACCCGACCTGCCCGTTACCCGTGCGCCCTGCTATACACGCGCGCGCACCCTGTCCATTCTTTCGCTTCTTCGCCTCGCCCTTGTTTTGCTCACCGCGGGCCCGCTCCCTGATTCGCTCGTTATGACGCCGCCACGACTACTTATGCCGCGCCCGCACGCTCATTCGCCTCTCCGTCTCACTTCATTCATCCATAATGCGACACGACAAAACCTTTCTTGCTCGCCAATGTATATGCTCGTCACCTCTGCTTGTATCTTCTACATATTCACCAACCTCGTCTCATCCTCATCCTCATCGTCGTCGTCCCGCCTCGCTCTCCCTCCTTACGCCTCACTCATGCATGCATGCCATTGACGTCTTGAAGTCTTCTCTCACTCTCATATTCCTCCTTGGCTGGTCTTCCTCGTCTCTCTCGTCGTTATGTCTGCCTATAAGTATCAAGTAGTACTACTGACCGAACTAGCAATAGCTTGTGTATAACTCTTCCGGATTAACCGCCGCTGTGTATGATATTACTGTTGATTCCATTCGTCGTTGTCCATCGGCTGCGTACGTTCATAGTAGCTGCATATAAGTATTGGTATGGATATGTACTTAGTAGTACGTAGTAATTGTAATTCTACGTGAAGCTTTTTCATGACTGAAGCTCAGACACTGCGGTGGGAGGGATCGATCGGACGGAGATTATTGTACCGGAGATTATGCGTATGACTCATAACGTTGGGTGTACATCCTGTATGCAGCTGCAATGTGAAGTATGAACGGCATGTACATGTACATGTGGATTGCGGCGTTGTGTGTGAGTCAATACAACAGCCCGCACGGGCGCCTGAATCGCGGGAACCCCAATTCGTGCACACCCCAGGAAAAATCGGGAGGATAATCCAGAATGAGTAAGTCCCAGTCCGAGTAAGGCCAAGCCCGAAGCCAAGGGGGATGTGAACAAATGCACCTATACACTGTGCAGATGCACAATTGTCGAATGCTCGTGAAAGTGGAGCGTGTGTCCGATATTATCTGCGCGTCAATTTGCAAGGTCGTTCTTTCCCCATCACGGAAGGAAGACGCGCGCCATGTGCAGCCGATGTCCCGCGCGAGATCTTTAATTGTTCCCGCCATACAGCTTTATATGACTGTAATTTTTGGGAGGTTCTAGCTTCTCGATTTTTATTGGTGCGGGGCCGCGAGGTGCGGGGGTGGCGCGGGAGGGTCATCTCATTATTATGCGTCGTGGCCGGGAGTACAGCGCTTCAAGCAAAAATCAGAACTTTCTGCCCGCCGCGTAAAAAACATATTGTAATCGCCGCTCGCCAATAGTTCGCTGATTTTTAGAGGCAACCTGGCAAGTTCTTAGCTTGCCTGGCGTGGAATAATTAACACAGCACTCGGACCATGGCTGCCTCTTTACGTGGACGCGTCCTGCACTCGGACCGAGGTCCTTTGCGGCTGTTCAGGGTTGGGTGCAAGGGGGAGGAACGCGGATTGGACGCAGGGTGGCAGAGGTCCTGGCTCGCAAAAGATGTAGAAGGTGTCGAGTTTTTCGAGAACGCGTTCGCCGAATGGGGATGCACGGATCCTGGGAGTTGACAGTATGCGGGGAAACAGAGTTTGGTGGGAATCCAAAGACAATCTTTGCGCGCCCGATGTGGACGGGCAGCTGACATCGATTAGGCGTTGCGCCCAATCTGGCCTGCCTGCAGGTGTTTGGATCCAAGCGCGCCGGAGATAAGGCTTGTTCCTAGCGAGCATCTAAACTTAGCACAGGTTGCAATAGAGAGAATATGAACGTGGGGAAGAGGGACCCTTTCGGACATACTCGACTTGGAAACCGAATCTCGCGTGGAGTGTATCCGAGGATATACCATGGAGGCAAAATTTGGCTTGCAGCTTTTGAATTGCGTAGAGCAGAACCATGGGTTATGAATATGAAAATGACGCACCAACCTTGTACGGACTTTGGTACACAGGACGAGTTCCGTGGCAGGGGCAGGTCTTTTCCGAAGTTAAACCAGTCAGGAACCAACGTGGGGTATCCAGATTAGAGTTGAAGAGTTCCATATACGCACTAGCCAATAAAACAGCATCGTCTTACCAGCTTCGCCTTGCCTGCCAAAGGCGGTCCGTGGCGGATCTGCGCCGGCTCGAAGCTTCCACAGCAATTTAGACGCACGCCAGTGTGTCGAGTCTAAGCGACCTGTTCGGGAAATATAGATTTCCAACTCGTGACCTTACTTCGAAGAGCTCTGGTTGCCGGCTAAGCGAAAAGAGTGCGGGGAATCAGGAAGCACAATACACATCCAGAGCTCACAAACACATGCGAGAATGCCGAGCGGAAGAGAAAAAAAAAACAATCGTATCTGCATCCCGCGGAATCAAAACAGCAAGAAAGTTGTCCAGATATTCATGGCGCGCGGATCTGCGGGACTCCAGAAAATCCGTAAACTGTAGCATCCGGCTAAGTTTGTACTTTACCGGGGGAAGTGCGGAGAATCCAACAAATTTTCGGAACCGAAATACATGCGTGCAATATAGGTTTAACCAGGACCTGGGGAAAGAAGTAAAGCTCAGTTACGTTCGGCTAAACCAAAGGACGTACTGGTAACCCAGGTGTACATATGGAGCCTTTCATTTTTCCTTCTTCTCTTCAAGGTCTGTTTCAAGATCCGTTGGCTCTACAGACACAATGAGAGAACGCGGAGAGCCCGGGAGCATCGCTGCGTCCGCCGTGTTCCATCCCACAGTACGCAGGCCTTCGAGAAAACCCGCGAAAATGGGGTCCACGCGGCGGTGGGCCGCCAGTATGAGTTCAGCAGGCGCAGGCCGCGGAAAAGAAGCGCGCTGCTGTAGAAGTAGCATTCGCCCCACCTCGACAGCGTGAGCCCACGCTTTGAGCTGGTCCGCGGTGGAGTTGCCTTCCATTAAGCAGATGTGGAGTTGCACCGCACCAGGGCACAGTTCGTCTTCACCATTCGGCCGCGATGAGAGGCAACTGCGGTCGAACCAAAGCACGTAGCGCTCCTCCTTCATCTGGTGGAGAAGCGCGAGAGGAATAATCGAGCCACGTAAGACAGCATTCAAAGATGAGCCGATGGTGCAGAGCCCCGCGACGCTGTTGGTTCTTATTTCACGCAATACACCTGGGCGCTCGAATATGCGCTCAAGATCGGACACCTCGGCAGGCGAGGGGAATTTCGTGTCGGATGTCTCTCGGTAAATATCCCAGGCGATTGTCATCCGCTGTCGACTGAGGGAGCGCAGAACGACCCCCCGAATGCCAACGTAATTCAGTGCCAGATGAAGACCAACCAGACCAAAGAGAACTGAGTAAGTCATTGATGGAGTGGTCAGATATGGGACTATCAAGCTGCCGGCCTTGGTAACGCGCGTCGGATTTTTCTGAAAAAATACAATGCAAATGGGACTTACCAACATGCCGAGAAGTGCGAGGACGGTTTCTTTGCTGCTGTCCTTGGCGTTAAGGTCGCCGATGTCACCCGGACCGTTGGTAGGGGTCGCAAAATGTACAGTAAGCGCCGCTTTCGATCCGCCCGCGGCGATACCGCACATCGCGCGCAGTGCACCGCTGATACATAACGCAGCGACACGAGCGCCGGGGATAGGCAGCGCAGCGGAATTGAATAAAGGAGACAACGTGTCGAGAACAATTGCGGCGTCGTTGCAAACGTCGGCAAGCAGTCGAAAGGTCTTCGCTTCGGGTGAGAGGGACGGACCAAGAAGATAAGCCGCGCCGATGGCTATTATTGATGTCAAAATGAATCAACTAATTCGTAGCGATACTTAGCATACTTGTAATGCGGCTGAAAAAATCTTGCAGAACAGTCAGGAGGAGGGCATGAGTTGCGGAGGCCTCCGCGTTGCCAACACCAAAACCTCGCATCTCGGTTCAGGAAGCATCTACGCAGCAGAAAAGGAGAAAGACCTTCGAGAAGAGCTCTTGAGGATATCAAACCGGCGAGCGAGCTACAAAAGGCTTGCAATGCGTTGAATATTTGGTATCTACCGTGTACTGGATATCGGAGGTGGTATCTCAAAGGTGGGACAAAGCACGTACCGGAGATAATCTAAATTACTTTAAGAACATGCCTTATATTTCGGTAGAACAAATTAGAGCGTACCTGGAGAAACACTCGCGGGATACCCCGCTGGGAGGAACACTTTTGCGGCGAACTCCGTGAATTGGATATGGGCGGGACCTTTGTTGGGAGAGACAGCTCCTACGCTCATCTGCATGATATAGGTAAACATTCAATCCATCCACTGATTCTTGGCTGAACCTGGCCCCCATGCTCGGTGCTGTATGCGCGACCGCCCTGTCCCGCTCGATGATTCTGAGCCCTACGGTCATCAAAGAAGCCTGAGAACGGCTGGGGTGTGACTTGGTTGCAGGTTCTACGGCGTTCAATGAGCAGAATTGGTCCAATGTTCGGATTTCAACGGTGGATTGAGGACGTGGAAGCGAAGCGATCAGATCAGATGGCAGTTGTTTCTATGAGAAGATCCTGCCAAATAATGTACCCATTGCGCAATTGGAATCGTTGGATGTACGTACTAAAAATAAACGAGGAAAATGTGAGAAGAGTCCTCCTTACTTTCTCCTCCTTTGCGGTACAGGGACGCACCCTAGCGCACCTTAAAAAAAACAATGTGATTACTACATTAGGCCATTCAAAACAGCGGAGGTCGATCACTGCCAATCATCATGGTGATCGGCAATCATGTACATCAGAGATATCGGGCGTCTGTGGCTTACTCTCGCAATCGAGCGGGGGAAAGGTATTGTCTGAGGACCTCCTTGGCTTTGTATACACATAAATACCCATGTCCCAGATAATCTGCAAGCGAAACCGCCCCAAAGAATATGCAAAAGCGCTCAGGATCGCTTGTCCATGACAAGACCCAAGGACCTAAGTAAGTTGTTACAGGTTGACGTCGACGACTGGGCATCAGGTCTTAGCAGCAAATATTTGTTACCCCCACGACGGAGGCATTCCTCTTCTCTTTCCACCTCTTCCGTTGTTTCGACTTTTCGCACTGACGCGAACGTACCTGGCGTACGCTGGCTCTTGACTCGAGTCCGCGCGTGCTTTCACAATGTCGTTCTCAGACGCAGGCGTGCCTGCCATGTTTTCGCGTGGGTGTTCTCCCGATTGTGCTCTGAATCCTCTCATGTGTGCGCTCTACAGGGGAAGCTGGTCACCCCACTCGGCATAAGACGCTGATAGATATCTTCCTGACCCTGCAAATGCTGGGTCTAATTGGGAGCTGTGCCCTTGTCCTGACCACGACGTTGTCCAGCCGTGCCCCGCGAAATGCGACATGGCAAAACTTCTTCACGTCATGGATTATATCAACGGTTTCATACTCCTTGCTGTTATTCGCCGGACAAGTGGACCAGCCAGAGCCTACATTCGGGGTCTGCTTGGCACAAGCGGGGCTCGTCTATGTGTGGCATCCCATATATTGATCTTTGATTTGCGTGCTGACATCCCGCAGGGTATCCCGTCCCTGACGGCTGCCACTACGTTCGGATTGATTGCACAAGTGAGAATATAAACCTTGAAAGGTCCCGACGACACGCCTAACAATCCATATTTTAGATTTGGTTCAGTGTGCAAACTCTGTTGGCCAGGAAGGTCAAGAACGAGCGGATTTGGACGATTGCGGTAAGCGTGATGCTTGCGACGCCCGGTTTTTAACTGATAGTTCTGAAGCTTTTGATCCTCCCTTATGTCTTCTTGCTCGCGTTGGTTATAGCTTCTTGGACGGTGAGCATCCAACAGCGCCACTGGGAAGTTATCTGACCGCTCACAAAGATTGGAATCCGCAACACAGACCAGGTCAAAATCATCGGAAGCGGAATGTATTGTCATTTAGTACGCTATCCCTCAAACGTGATAATCGTTACTGACCCTCCTTTAGGAAGGTGTAATGTAAGACAAATCCGCATGTGTCGACGTAAACGTCTCTAACAATGCATCCAGGGGCAAGGTTTCTGGTGCGATGGTTGCTTTGACGTTACTCCCGACAATTGCGCTCGAAGGTATGGTTTCACCATTTCCCGACATTCTTCAAACTCAATAGCCGCATAGTTTCAATCTGCATCGCTCTCCGGCGGAATTGGGGCACATTCAAGCGCATGAAGCATTCCTTGTCAATCATCCTCCGTGTTGTCGTATTCACAATGTTCGGGATATTGGCCATTGCGTGCGTGAAATACTTGCTAGCTATGCCCTTTGATTCAGGCTGATGATCGTCCTCAGCGTGAGCGGAGTATTCGTCTTCACCAACAACCATGGCGCAAGTTTGAACATAGTATTCGGCATATGTATGTTTGATCTCTCTCACATTTAGAATCTAGCTTCTGATCGTCTCTTAGTACCTATTACGGCCGTCGTTGTGTTCTCCACGCAAAAGGTTACCATCCTGTATCCGTTACCCTAGGCCACTGCTGACCTTTCTTTTCCAGGACATCATTTCGGTTTGGATGTTTTGGAAGCCACAATCGGAGGAGAAGATGGTTTCCTCCCCCATCTCTTCAAGCTCCAGTGTTTGACCAGTGATTCATTTGATAGCGTTGAATCCATAATTTCACGTCAATGGCTGGGTTTGTATGTATGTTTTGTGTATCTGTATTATTTATTATTCAAACACCTTGAGCGGATCGAACACTTTGCCTAGTTAAACGGAAGATGGCATTAGCTGACTGACCTACTCGTGCGGCCTTGAGGGTTAGCGAGGTCTTCTTACATTAATTTTTTTTTTTTTAATTCATAGAGGCAAACATTATTACTCAGAGCTCCCAGATGCATCACACTAAAGACACCCTACCGGGAGTTTGAGCGGAAGTGCCTCAGACAAAAACCACCATGAGGGACATAGCATGGTTCATCAGCTCGGCCAACGGGTTACGTGCTGGGCGACTGACAGTTCAAGTCACTCCCGTTCGAGCATTCAGAATAGATATGAATAATCTCGAAGTTTACATCGGGAACCGAGCGAGCGAACCTTTCCGGGGATCTCAGTGTTAAGCGTGTTAAGCGGGCGGACGAGGAACAGCTCAGATAACGTGGAAGTACACGCTGTCTCCCGGAGAGACGCTCTACAATGATTACAGTGCCTACATATATTCCATTCGAAAATAACCGTCAATATTACAACCATGATAATTAGGACGACGACGAGGAGGATATGTTATATTCCATTGGAAAATAACCGTCTATACTACAGCCATGGTGATTAGGACGAAGAGGAGGATATATCAGCGAGCAGAAAAATGTTTGTTGGGCACAACATACCTTCAACACACATGGCCTTCCGGAAATTCCAATTGGCAGCCCTGCGCCCGCAGGCCGTCTTGAAAGGGAGTGAACCGTGCAGTACCAACCACACCGTACCAATTCCCGTGGAGGACGAGCGGCTGGAGTCTGGGAAATTGCGGAGAGAGGAAAAGCCCAAAGTGCCTCTCGATAGATGACCAACCCCAGACTTCAGAATGCAGGCGGATGCACGACAAGAGCGACCGCTCGCCCTGCGGATCCGAGAAGGCGTTCAACACATCGTAGCAGAGCTCTCGAAGGCGGGGACACCGCGCAAATATGGTCGAGAATGGAATATTGGTGCGCGAGCCGAAGAGTACCAGGATATGCAGGGAAGGGAGGACAAGACATGGATATTCAGGGTCCATAGGGGACAATTAAGTCGAGTGAGGTTTTGCAGATCGACTTTGAAGATGGATGAAAATAAATTTAGTCCAACTGACCCAAGATCAAGACGGTACAGGCTATTAGGGAAGGCTGGAAAGTCAAGGGAGTCGGCCGCTCTCAGAGATCTCGATTCGGTTAAGAGGAGGTGCTCCAGATTGGGCGCCACCGCGATCAGTCGGCGCAAAAGACCAGAGGCCACGTGCGATTTCGTCCAGTAAATTTGCTTCAGGGACTGAAATTCCGGTAAATCCAACGCTGCAGTAGCAGTGGCACCGACAAGCATTTCCGCTCTCGAGGCATCGGGCTGAACGATAACTTGCAGCCGCGGGCACAACATGAGAATCGCATAATTGTAGTCAAACCGTGTGGTTGACAGTCGAACACTGCGAACGAGAAGTGCAATGCCTGGCCTTTCCAACGCAGTGTAAAGCGTATGAAACCGACCATCGACCCGGATGTTCTCGTACAGGATCTCATTTGCCAGGCTATTCCACAGCCTGCACACAAGAACAAAGGAATAAGCGTCCTGGATAATACATTAGGACTCAGCTAGATCACGAAGGTGCTGCTTACACGCCAGAAATTCTGCACGTCTTTCAGTGGGTCGGTAATAGGGACATACTGGAACTGATCTGTGTGTGCTAGCGCCATAGGCGACGTGTCGGAAGTCGCTAGTCGGTGTATGTAACCATATCTCGGGAGGAAGAGAAATGGAGCGTCCAGTGGTAGTCATGGTCATGAAGGGATAAGCGCCCATCGGCCCGGCACAGCCATGCATTACCAAAAGGGACTTGACCACGATAATAAGTGCAAGTTCAGCAGCCAGTCTTACTTCGTTCCGAGATGTGGACGAACTATCAATGAACAAAGTTCTACACGTATCGTACACTGGCAGCGCTAATGGTACATTTCCTAGGATCCGCTGCTACTTTCCGGCATTTCTGCTCGCAGGGGAAGCGCATTCCCGCTTTGTTCGCTAGTCAGACTCGCGGCGCCGGATATACTGGCCGTTCATGATATCTCTTAAAATTCCACGCCGTCTGTCCTCCATCTCAGTGGCCGACGGGCGAAATTCAGTCGGCGACTGGATCCCAACTGTGCAGAGCATGGCGTTCGGTGACGCACGGATATTGCCTGGTGATTTTTGGGTCGACGACGCGTTCATGCTCCGGAGAGGCACCCCCAATGGACAGCGAGGAGTTGCGTCTGCGAATTGCGACATTGTGTCGTTGTTCCGGCCCTGATTACTGACATCGTTGGTCGGATGACGCGGCGCCGTCCCTCGGATATTTGGGTATGCACACTCCCAGGATGGCTGGAGAACATTTTCCCCCCAACTCGCCGCCTGCCTGTCAATGTTTTGGATTACTGTGTCCGCGAGGGAGGGCCTCGGAAGGTCTCCCGCCGCGCACAGGCCTTCAGGAAAGAGCTGGGAGAATTGACTGGGGTGTTTGGTAAATGCGGTGGGCTGCTTGGTGACTGGAGCAACACGGCCCGTAGGCGTTTCTCGATGGCCCTCTCTCTCGGCCGCTGGGCTGAGGTGGAGTATTCCGAGCAACTCCCTCCGTGCGGGCGTCAACGCCAGTGGCCGCGGTGTGTGGGGCGGCATTCCGAGCAACATGATGGCTTCGTCCGCGCGTCTGAGCTGGGCGGTGTCATACTTCTCTGCGGCCGCGTCAAATGGGCTCGGTGAGGTGAATTTGGGGCGAGTCGCAGATCTGGGGCTGCCCACTTCGCCTGCCTGGATGCTCTGAATGGTGTCCTCGAGGGAGAGGTAGACGGGTGGGGTGAGGTCATTGAATGCGATGCTCATGACCGTGAACACCTGGTTCGCATCGAGTTTCTTCTGAGGTGGCATTGCGTCTTGAGTCGCGTTCGGCGAAATGGCGCGTTCATAGGGTGGCATTGCACGCTTGGATATTTCTGGGATGGCGGCCAACAGCTCGGTCCGTTGCGTATTGTGATTGTTTTATTGACCAGCGATTGGACTACTTTGGATTAGTGCTTTAGTGGCATGGGATATTAGTGAGTACCTTTCCACTTCTCAAACACGTTCAATAAATCGCGATTTTTACAGTGGCAAGGTAACGGAGGTGGCACCGCTTTCGTGATTTGAGAAAAAAAAGGAGTCAACTGCCCAGATGCGGCATACCTTATTATGGCGAGCGTTACTCGGTGGAGGCGCTGGATGAAACGAAGATGAAGGTCTTAATGATCCACACGTGATCGTGCTTTGAAGTCCAATTTCGGAACAATGGCCGTGGAATCCGTCTTAAATCTTGCAAAGGCATTTTTGATTCGTTGGCTTTTCTGACCAATGGGTCAAAATCATTTTAAAAGCAACCACGAGTTCTGTAGTGTGTATTCACGACCAGTATGTGCCAGTCGAAAATGTCTCCCCAGCATTTACCGTGTATTCGCACAACACAGCAATTACCTCTAAGCTGATGGTGACTCGACTTAATTTTTAACAGTAGCACCTACATTATACTTCCCAGCAAATTGCAGGCTCAGTGGTGCGTAAAGCGGTTGCAGTTCTGGTTCGGATGAAGGGAAGCTGGTTTGGGCGCCAGTGTTCAATCGTGAAGACTGTTGAGATGGGTTTCTTCGACGATATATAGGTTTCTTTACATCTCTATGCTCTACAGCCTTCGTAATACTATGCCCTGGTCTGATGGAATTGGCAAGTTTTTTGAAAAGTAGAAATCGTTGCTCCTCAAACACCCTGAATTGGAATGTTCCTGAGGAGTGGGTATATCTGTTTCCCTCCATACTGAATCTTTCCTCCCATTTTGTATAATAAAATGGGTTTGTGTGGGCGGCAGAGGTCATTAAGAGACGGCTCTCCAGTATCAGGAAATCCTCTTCTCGTCCTTCGACAAAAAGGATGTCCGGTTCTTCCCACTCGAGTTCCGGCAGAACCGATTTTTCGCGCGTACATGTCTGAAGCCATTCTGCACCACCAATACAGAGATTATCCCAAATTTCACGTTGGTACTGTACATACGTGCACTTAATAATCACAGGTCTTCAGGTGGCCCGCAGATAATACTACAATCATCATTTAAGTGAGCGAGCAGAAAATGGTCGTCAGACTGAACATACCCTCGTTAACACACTTTGCCTTCCGGAAATTCCAATTGGCAGCCCTGTGCCCGGAGACCGTCTTGGAAGCGAGTAAAATAATCATTACCAACCACACGGTACCAACTCCCATGAAGCACGAGTCGCTGGAGTCTGGGGAATTGCGGAGAGAGGAAAAGCTCAAAGTTGTTCTCGATAAATGACCAATCCCGGATGACCGAGACTGCAGAGTGCAGGCGAATGCAGGATAAGGGCGACTGCCCGCCCTCCGGATCCGAGAAGGTGTTCCACACATCGTAGGAGAGCTCTCGAAGGCGCGGACAGTGCGAGAATATAGTCGCGAAGGGAATGTTGGTGCGCGAGCCGAAGAATTCCAGTGTGCGCAGGGATGGAAGGTGAGGGAAATGCGGCAAAATGAAGATTGCTGGGGGACAAGTGAGTCGAGTGAGAGTTTGGAGATTGGCGTGGAAGAAGAATGAAACCAAATTTAGGGGAGCTGTCCCAAGGCCGAGCCGCTGGAGGCCAGAGAGGGCAGGAAATTCAAGAGCGTCGGCGTCCACTTTTAGAGTAGTCGATTGCGTTAAGAAGAGGTACTCTAGATTCGGCGCAACCGGGACCAGTCTGCGCAAAAGACCGGACGACATATACGACTCGGTCCAGTAAACTTGCTTTAGGGAGTGAAATTCCGGTAATTGAATGTCTGCAGGAGCGCTGCCGAGCACTTCCCATCTCGGTGCCGAGAAGGCATCGGGCTGAACGATAACTTGAAGCCGCGGGCACAACATGAGAATGGCAGAATTGTGGTCAAACCGGGTAGTTGACAGTCGAACACCGCGAACGAGCTGGGCTGTGCCTGGGCTTTCCAGCGCAGCGCAAAGCGTATGAAACCGACCATCGACCTGGATGTTTTCGTATAAGATCTCATTTGCCAAGCTATTCCACAGCCTGGACACAAGGACAAAGGAAAGAGCATCCTGAATAATAAATTAGGGCTCAGCTATATCACGAAGGTTTGTTGTGCTGCTCACACGCCAGAAACTCTGCACGTCTTTCAATGGGTCGGTAACAGGGACATACTGGTACCGATCTGTGTACGCTAGCGCCATGGGCGATGTGTCGGAAGTCGCTAGTCGGTGAATGTAAAGCCATATCTCGGGAGGAAGAGAAATGGTGGGTCCAGTGGAATTCATGGTCATGGAAGAGGACGAGTGCTCTAACACTGCCACTGTGCACAGCACTTGCGAATCGATTTTACAGCTTTGCAGAAAGCTAGTACAAGACTACATATGAATACGGTCGTCGTATTTAAATAAATCTCAAGAACGTCCATCGTCGACGCGATCATTACAGCTCTACTTACTTGCCCACAAACGCGCCTAAACCGGAAGATTCGATTCGCACCAGCGCCATTCCCCATCGAGCACGACGCGCTTGAGCTTCCTGAGTGCAGGGAAGAAACACACGGAGGCGTGTACTCCCATGTCGAGCACCGGCGGGAGACGCAGCGATATACACAAATCGCCACCTGCTGCGGGACCGGCGCATCGCGCGCGCCGTACCACAGCTCTCGCAGATTCGGGCAGCGCGCGAGGAGAGCAGGGTAGGGTACGGGCGCCGGGCCCGGCGGCACGAACGCGAGAGGGGGTAGCCTACCCCAGGCAGGGTAGGGCTCACGCTCGAGGTATACATAGCGAGGCGCATCAGCTTGGCTGCGTGGCTTCTTAGGTTATCTACGAGCACGACCGAGCGTAGGCGGGTGAGCGGGGGTGTCATCAGCGCGGGGGCGACGGTGGACATGACGGACGATTCAGAGTCGGTGAGGCGGAGGCGCTCAACGCTCAACGTTTGGCTCAGCGTGGAAGAGGAAGGAAGACCATCACGAGCATAACCGGCAGATGGTGCTCGAGGCAGGGCGAAGACGGTAGGTGGACGACCGCAGCGGCCATGAGGGCCCACTCTTCGGCTGGATGAGTACCTTAACATGCAAACGCAGCCGGAGGGCGCGCGGCAGGTAGTCGAAGGGCGCTGAGGAAAGGGAGATGCTGAGCATGAGGCGAGCGGTGCGTGGGTGCTCGAGCGCCATAGAGAGCGGCACGAAGCGCTCGTTCGTGCTAACAGAGGGCGAATATCTTGAATCCATCCAGACATTACATCTCGTGTGCGTGGCAAGACCAAGTATATACTCCTGCGATTTCACTCGACCCTCCCCTCCACGCGACACCCGCACTCGCATAGCCGGGGACTCCGTTCCCGGTGCCGTCCACGATGGAGCGCGCTGAACGGAGGGGGTACGAACAGCACTGTGCGGGGCGAAGAGTAGGGTCTGCTAGGACACCGCTGCACGTACGCGGGGACGGCGCCTGCTTCTTCCTCAGAGGACAAGGATGGCAGGGAAGGACGCGCGAGTCGCTTGCTCTCCTGGCTCGCTGGGAGCTCGGACAGTAGCGGCGATTGCACCGCTTGCCTGCAGCCTGCTCGGAGTGTGCGCGCCTTCAGCTCACCCTTCCACCGTCTCCTTCCGACAATCCCGGACATCCCCACCGAGGCTATCGACCACCATGTCGAGCGCGTGCGGAAAGTGGTGCAGGTATACAGCGAAATTCGGTTGGTCATTCCCAGCCCTCATGGGCGCCATCTATCGGCCCTGGGAAAAAAAAGATCATGAAAACGAAGCCAGTACCAGGAAAAACCATACATACATTCACTCTGCGTCACACGCAACAAACCGCGCCGTACCAATGACGGGAAGCCAGCCCGCACTGCCTCTTCCCATCCAGCGAGTGGGAAATTCGGCGTCATGAACAACTTGATCTCGACCACTTTCAAGGAGCGGAAATGAGCCAGAGTCGAATCATCAACTTCGAACTCGGGGGTTCGTAAGGTTGTGAACTCGGACGGTCTTCAACGGTGATACACTCGAGGCGGCTATCATGCGGACAGGCTTGCAAGAAGGCACCCAGCAACCAAAATGGTGAGCGAGAAAAGAAGTGAATGGAGCGCAAGTTTGCGCTGAAGACATCTTGGTTTCGAGTCCCTGCAAGGGGTTAGTCACAGAGGGGTGTGGAGAGAAAGGACTGACAGTCGGATCCCATGCACCAGAGGCGTAGATGCTCGACGCCACCGGAACCGGATTTCGTCGCTTGTAAAACCTTCTCTCTCCGTTCGGGCAAGTCCATTGCTAATGTGAGCGACCTGACGTGGGTCAGGTCAATCCGCGGGTTTACTAGACTAGGAGAGAAGTTGTCGCAGTTATCAGCAATGAGAAGGGACCGCAGCTGCGGGCGCCACGGTTGGGATTCTGGTCACATATCACGCTGAGCGCGTTGCGTGAAGTACAATCGCGACAGTGACATCTCCTTCAGAGCCGTCGCTTCACTAAAAAGCGATAACAACTGGTAGGGGGACTCGATCACGATCCCGCGCAGGTGGACGGCTTCGAGTCTCGGAGACGAAAACACGGTCGCCAGCGCGGATGTCAGCCGTTGTCCCATTTTATGCCAGCTCATACTGTTTTTCCAGCCATCACTCCGGTATGGCGCGTTTTCGGTAAGGGATATCCGCTTTAAATCGAGGAGCGAGAGAATGAGAGGCAGCGTTCGGTCGCCCATGACCCAGGCGACAAGGCGCTCTGGCAAATACTCTCCATCGGGAGTGTAACCAAAGGACGTCTCCGATCCCACCGTGACGACACACAGTTCCTCCACAATAGGCGCAATGTGCGGACACGCGGTCAGAAGCTTGTAGAACCTTTGGCAAGTGTTGAGGGAGGAAGAAAGAGGATCCGGTGGTTTAATTTCAATTTTGCGAAAAATGAGAGTCCTAGCCGAGGTAACCATTGTGTGCGCTGCAAGGGAACAAGACTTGAGACTGTTGATGTCGTCGTGGAGATTATCGAGGATTAGGTCAATGAGCTCCTGCGGAAGGTGGTTGGAAGCCATAAGCAACGGAAGGTGGTTGTGGTGGCTGTGGAGAGAAGTCGATGGCCTCGGAGGCAAACGAGACCAACATATTGCACCGCATCACATCACCTTCGCTCGAATCCGACCAAGCGAACTTATTCGCAGCAGCGGAGGCTAGGCTAACTAAGAAGCTTCATATTTCCGCCCGAACCGATGTGCGGATTGCAGTCGAAGCGTAGAGAAAGACTTGGGAAAGACGTGGGGTTTTCCATTCTGAGTTCTCATAGACTCATACAGTCTTTAACGGTGAAGCGAAACGCTCAAGCGAATCAGCAATTTCTAAGCCAATATTGGATGGAAACAAAGGGCAACTATAGCCTCCGCGCAACCTGTGTGTTCAAAGGATTTTGAGATTTGAGGCCGTTTTGACCGAGAACGAGAGCAATCTTTGAGTGGAGCCATTTTCGGGCAAAACACGTGGAAGCGAAACACTTGCAAACACCTCGATTAAATTCAGTTCGGGCTCGTATAATGCCCTGGAGCATCCCGGGTTACTAAAATACATTTTATTCAACCCATGCATATATCTGGAGCCCATTACAACTTAGGTGTGTAGGCAAACATCGCGTTTTTGACAGTTTACTTTTTTGGTCTTGTCCGGTCTTGTACGTTATCGTACAAGGTAAAAAGACCGCAAGTTCGCAAGACCACAAGACATGTCTAAAATCCCACAAGACCAAATAATAATAATTTTTTGATCCATTCCATTGGCATCTAGGCATGAATTCTGCGATCTTTTTTTTCGCCCACGAGACAAACAAGACAAAAAGTTGGAAAGTCCAAAAGTTTTTTGTTATCTTGCTGATGAAGACGCTGTTGTGTGTGTGGCCCTGAAATGTGCAAAATAAGCGTCCAAACAAAATGGGATCGTGAGGGAGCTAAAACAGTTCGTTTCGCAATTCCTTTTGTCCACGGGAGGTAAACATAGGTGTCATGCTCCTCACAAAAATTGGCGCTCATTGAGGGCGTGCAAGTGGGCGAACGACGCGATGTTTCGCTTCCCGGTGGCGTTTCGCTTCACCGTTAAAGACTGTATGTATAAAATACTTACAAAATTATCTGCGTTGGTCCATCCTCGCAGACGTGCGATCCAATGGTAATAATAATGAGGTGTGCCGAGGCACATATCTGTGCTCATTATGCGCGGCGCGGGGTCATGCCAATGGACATTGCGAGCTCGCGAATCCGCGGTCCATCCATCTCGCCCCTCCCTATTTAACCTCCTCCACGCGACACCCGCGCTCTCTTAACTCAGGCCATTGCATGCATCTACCCCACCCTGACCGGTTAACACCACTTTCCCAAGCTCCAAACGCAGGCTCAAGAAGTAAAGCTGCATGGGAGCGCATCAGCAGCAGCTGCGCCAGGAGCTCCTGGGATATCAACAAATTTTCTTTACATGGCCCGCCGCGGTCGGCTTTAGTCGTACCTCAGTAATGTATCCCACATACGCGTGGTTCGTAATTGTAACAACCCGACGTCGAGGTGCAGCCGCATGCAAGTGCGGCGCGACCTGTCCCTCCCATGGCAGCACGAGCGAACTGTGCGCGTCGTATCGCAGTTCGCGGAGAACGGAACATCTGCGGCGGAGCGCGGGGAAGAAGATTCGTCCTGCCGGCGCGCTGACGAGCGTAAGCGCGCGCAGCGCGGAGAGTACGGGGGATGCTTCCCACTCTAGGTGTATTGGCGCAATAGTCAAATGTGCGAGCCGACCGAGGTCTGCACACAGGAGACGCGCACACACTGCGCCGTGAGATTTAGCAGCACAAGCGATTGCAGGCACGGGAGCGGGGGGGAAGCGGTCCATGGCGGGACTCCGCCCACGACGAGGAAGCCGGCGATAATACTGGTGATGCTAACGAGGGAGATGTGCCGCATGTTTTGTGCGGCGGCTAGGACGGCGTGCAGCAGGGGCGCTGAGCAAGTGGTCTGTCTCGAGCCAGTAGATATGGGTGAGGGAAAGCAAAGGAGGCAGTGGGGTGGAAGGGGCGATGCAGGGGTGTTCAGTGCCCCACGGGACCTCAAGCTGAATGAGCACCTCGATGTGCGGGCATTGTCGCAGCACGAGCAGACGCGTCCAATGGAACCTCAGCCTGCCAGGGAATGACAATCCAGGAGCAAGTAAAAAACCGGCCATGTCACTATATGTACATTCAAGAACTGTAGTTGATGTTCATTCAGCATGTCGTCCACAACGTGTTTGTCCGCGTACACTTTGGCCAACGGGGAGATATCTGAGACTGCTAGGCGGTGAATATCCAGAGTTCCGGCGAGAGACGACGCCGAGACAGGAGTGCCGCCCATCGAGGCGCGTTTATGCAGAGGTAGGCTCGTTCCAGCCTCTACCGTATAGCCTGCATAAAAAAAGATAGTCCACGTATTGTAGAGAGACGAATCGCTGTGTGGCGGTGCCGTCGATCTCAGTCACTCGTAATTTGACATCCACAAGTCCTTATTATTTACTGAAGTCACAGCTTCAAGTTAAGACTGTGCTTACTGATATGCATCCCATGAATGTAACCTATTCTTCAAGAGAGGTTGAGGGCGCCAGGCGGGCTCTGCGACAATGCCTGTCACATTTGGGGTCAGCTTGCAACCAGGATAATACCATTCACACCTACTTCTTGTTCATCCTAACCTTCATCCGACCCACAGTCGGTTTCGGTTTCGGGCTCTGGAGTCGTATCGTGATGCTTCCATTGCGGCTTCCCATTTGTTTCGTTGTACACCACGGGGTTGTACCGTTCGTCAAGCCACTTCACGTCAAGATATTTCGCCACATCTATGCCACTCTTCTCCAGGCGCTTCCTCAACTGCTGCTCCATCCTCTTGCGTAAGCCACGCCTAAAATGTATAGACGAGCTGCGATCGACGCAGAAATGGAATCCGATTCGCTGGATCAGTGGAAACTTTTGCGTCATGACGCTCTTCATGAAATGAGGCTGTTCCAATGAGAAAACGGTGTTGAGAATTCTACGGAAATCCTGGTAATCCTTTTCGTCGTTGATACAACCCGGGATAATTCGGAAATGAAGCGCGGTGAGATTTGGAGCAGATTTTAGAGCATTAAACATCCGTCCTACCACGCGGTTAGGACCGAGCCAGATCGTGATCACGTCGAGGGCCGAAAAGGCGGGAAGACTGGCGAACATCTCTTCAAGTTGGACGATGTCTGTCGAGGGCCGTTAAGGAGAATAATCAAGTGAAGCAACGATTACTCACCCAAGTTCTTTGGTTGAAGAAATCTATAATCCATAGTAAGATTGACGAGAGATGGAGCCGCAAGTCGCAATAGTTTCACCATTGCGGGTATAGAGCATGGTGGGAGGCAGTCAAAAACGCCCTCGGAAAAAGTCAACGACCTGAGTCCGGTAGGATGGGATTTCACTAGGAGGTCGATGAGGTATTCGTGTTCATCAAAGCAGTCTTTAACTGCCAATTCCTCGAGCGCGGAGAGATCCAAGGGCCATTTATGTTTCTCGACTGTACCCAATAGCCCCAACCCCCCTTGGCTTCGAATCACCTTCAATATGTGTATCGTTGAATGAGAGAACTCTGAGCACTCCGCAGGCCCCGAGAAGCTTGGCAAGTTCATCAAAACCAGGAACCTGTACTTTGTAGAGAGAGAGTTCCTTTATATTTGGGAACAAGGCCATGTAGGCAACGGCCATCGAGATTTCGATGGAGGTCATTCCCCAGTGCACGACGCGGACATTAGGCATGATGGGGATCTCGGGGGGGACCACAGCATCCCGTAGTTGCCGCAGCTCGAGGGACCGCATGTCCCGAAGACACGCCGCCCAGAAGATGTTAGTATCCAAGAACGCCACCCTCCTAACGACAGTGCGGAGTCGCGGCGTCCGATGAAGCATGTTAAGCCACTGAGAGAAATCTTGTGCGCATACGAAGTTAACAACAGAAAAGAGGTGTTCTATGGCCAACAGTCGCATTCGTTTGGATACGAGTGACATGGCGCGGAGGGAGGTCTTGTCCTCGGCGAGGTGCGCAGCGACTTCCAGCTCTATTTCTGCTGGGAATCGCAACCCTGCCGTTACAGCTGAAATGAGCACTAAATACCATGACGTTTGAAGAGATATAACATACAACTGGAAGTGGACTGCATGGTTCTCACTGAGGGACGGATATAACAAGAAAAGAATTCAGATGACGGAATTCACAAAGTGGTGGAAATTTAAGTTGGTGGCGGCTGGAGAAATTGATGGCCTCAGGGCGAAACAGGACCAAGCACTGCTATTCTCACCTCAAGCCGACTGCGTATTGTGAAATTTTGAATGCTTGTGAATTCCGAGGAAAGTGTCTAAACTGCATGAGCACAAATTCGAGGCAAAAGTTAAGGACTAAGTACTAAGACCGCGTCGGAATATCTACCAATAGCCTTAACAATTTAAAGTAATTTAGCCAGACAATAACTTAGCCCGACAGCTCTCAATGCACGATCATTGTAACTCTATTCTTACTTGCCCACAAACGCTCCTAGATGAGCGGCATTATGGACCTAAACCGGAAGATTCGCACCAACGCCGCTCCCCAACCAGCACGACGCGCTCGAGCTTCCCGGGTACAGGGAAGAAACACACGGAGCCGTGTGCTCCCACGTCGAGCACCGCAGCCATATACACGTCGCCGCCTGCTTCAGGACCGGCGCATCGCGCACGCCGTACCACAGCTCTCAGGCAGCGCGCGAGAGCAGGGTAGGGGACGCGCATCCGGCCCGGCGGCACGAGAGCGAGGGGGGTTAAGGCTCACGCTTGAGATACAGACGGCGTTAATGACGAGGTGCATCACCCTGGTTGCGTGGCTTCTTAGGTTATCCACGGGCACGAGCGAGCGTAGGCCTAAGCGGGGATGTCATCAGCGCGGGGCGACGGTGGTCATGGCGGACGATTCGGAGTCGGCGAGGCAGAGGCGCTCCACGTTTGGCTCAGCGTGGAAGATGAAGGAAGACCATCACGAGCATACCCAGCAGACGGTGCTCGGGCAGGGCGAAGACGGTAGGTGGAAATCCGCAGAGGCCAATGGGCCATGGGGCTAGATGAACACCTTGACACGTAAGCACGGTCGGAGGGCGGCGGCATGTAGTCGAAGGGCGCTGAGGAAAGGGAGCTGCTGCTGCGCATGAGGCTAGCGGTGTGTGGGTGCTCGAGCGCCATGGAGAGCGGCGCGAACTGCTCGTTCGTGCTGACGGGGGAATATCTTGAATCCATCCAGACGTACATCTCGCGGCGGGGCAAAACCAAGTAGATACTCCTGCGATTTCACTCGATCCTCCCCTCCACGCGACACCCACACTCGCATAGCCGGGGACTCCGATCCCGGCGCCGTCCACGATGGAGCGCGCTGAACGGAGGGGATAAGAAACAGCGCTGTGCGGGGCGAACAGTAGGGTCTGCTAGGACACCGCTGCACGTACGCGGGGACGGCGCCTGCTGCTTCCTCAGAGGACAAGGATGGCAGGGAGTCCTACTGCTCGCTGGGAGCTCGGACAGCAGCGGTGATTGCAGCGCTTGCCTGCTCGGAGTGTGCGCGCCTTCAGCTCACCCTTCCACCGTCTCCCTCCGACAATCCCGGACATCCCCACCGAGGCTATCGACCACTATGTCGAGCGCGTGCGGAAAGTGGTGCAGGTATACAGCGAAATTCGAGCTGTGGGACCGGTTGGTCATTCCCAGCCCTCATGGGCGCCATCTATCGGCCCTGAAATGAAAAAGATCATGAGAACGAAGCCAGTACCAGGAAAAACCGTGCATACATTCACTCTGCGTCACACGCAACAAACCGCGCCGTACCAAAGCCGGGAAGGCAGCCCGCACTGTCTCTTCCCAATCAGCGAGCGGGAAATTCGACGCCCCGACTAATTTGATGTCGACCACTTTCAAGGAGCGGAAATGAGCCAAGTCGAATTGTCAACTTCGAGCTCGGGGGGGACGTAAGGTTGTGAACTCGGACGACCTTCAAGGGTGATACACTCGAGGCGGCTATCATGCGGACAGGCGTGCAAGAATGCATCCAGCAACCAGAATGTCGAGTGAGAAAAGAAGTGGATGGAGCGCAAGTTCGCGCTGAAGACATCTTGGCTTAGAGTCCCTGCAAGGGGTTAGTCACAGAGGGGTGTGGAGAGAAAGGACTGACAGTCGGATTCCATCCACCAGAGGCGTAGATGCTCGACGCCACCGGAACGGATTTCGTCGCTTGTAAAACTTTCTCCCTCTGTTCGGGTGAGTCCATAACTAATGTGAGCGACCTGACGTGGGTCAGGTCAATCCGCGGGTTTACTAGACTAAGACAGAAGGTGTCGCAGTTCTCAGCAATCAGAAGGGACCGCAGCTGCGGGCGCCACGGTTGGGATTCTGGCCACATATCACGCTGAGCGCGTTGCGTGAAGTACAATCGCGACAGCGACATCTCCTTCAGAGCCGTCGCTTCACTGAAAAGCGATAATAGCTGGTAGGGGGACTCGATCACAATCCCGCGCAGTGGACGGCTTCGAGTCTCGGAGACGAAAACACGTTCGTCAGCGCGGATCTCAGCTGTTGCCCCATTTGATGCCAACTCATACTGTATTGCCAGCCAGAACTCTCGTCTTCGGTGAGGGATATCCGCTTTAAATCGAGGAGCGGGAGAATGAGAGACAGCGTTCGGTCGCCCATGACCCAGGTGACAGGGCGCTCTGGCAAATACTCTCCATCGGGAGTGTAACCAAAGGGCACCTCCAATCCCACCGTGACGACACACAGTTCCTCCACAATAGGCGCAATGTGCGGAGACGCGGTCAGAAGCTTGTAGAACCTTTGACAAGTGTTGGGGGAGGAAGAAAAAGGATCCGGAGGTTTGATTTCAATTTTGCGAAAAATGAGAGTCCTAGCCGAGGAAACCATTGTGCGCGCTGCAAGGGAACAAGATTTGAGACTGGGGATGTCGTCGTGGAGATTATCAAGGATTACGTCGACGAGCTCCTGTGGAAGGTAGTTGGAAGCCATAATCAATGGAAAGTTGGTTGGCTGGCTATGATGGAGAGAGAAACCAAAGAATATGACAACTTGAAGTGAAAGAGAGGTCACGGTAGTAGGTGGCTGTGGGACGCGGCCCTCAGGGCAAAACAAAACCAAGCACTGCTCTTCTCACCTCAATATCTCTGCTTTATTGTGAATGCTCGTGAGTTCCGAGGAACAAGTGTCTGAACCAGATAGGTACAAATCCTGGGCAAAAGTCTAAGACCGCGCTGGAATACAGTCACTGTTATCTACCAATAGCCTTAACAAGTAATTTAGCCAGGCAGCTCAGGCTCTCAACGCAACCTACAACGTCGCCTCGTCAATATTCAAAATCAACGTCGTAAAGAACGTGATCATCTCCACGAACGCGTCTGCGCGAATATCTATACACAGAACCCAGCCTCAGGCTCAGCATTTCTTCAAACAAAAATAAAAGCGGAAGAACGCACGCTCATTGACGGTATGTATCCCGCCGAGCCCTCCGCCGATCATGTTCCCATGTCCATAGCGGAAGATGTGCTTCGACAGCTCCCAGTTGAAGCGCGTGTCTGCGTGCCTAATATTAGCCTCGCCTTCACGCATAATGTATATCGGTCAACGCACCAGTATTCCCGGTCATCATGCCGGGCGTCACATAAATCTCCGTCTCCCCCTCCTTCACGTCCTTCCTCGCCGCATGGAAGGTAGCGCGAATCGTCCCCGCGAGGAGTCGGAACGGCGCCGCGTCGTCAGGCGTGACCGGTGCGGGCTCAAGGGTCAGCGGCGCGCTGAGCTCCAGCGTCCCGTACGCGTCCGCAAGCGGCGTGAGCAGCTCCCCGTACGCGGTGAACGACAGGTTAAATTTCGCGGCCAAATCCCGCACGAGCTCCGCATCGCGCGTGATCGTCGCGTTCACCGAGCTATCACCACGCGCATCAGGCTCAGGAAGGGGGAATAAGACTGAGACTTTACCTCTGCGTCGCGATCCGGTGATTCACCAACGCCAGCGCCTGCTCCGGCAGCGCATTGCTCTTCACGCCCCCGCTGATGAGATCCACCGCCTGTGTCGTCCCCACCATCGCCTTAAACATCCGGTCCTGCAACAACATTTCTTCTGCCTTCTTCAGCGCCTTGGTGCTCCGCCCGGCGCGGAGGATCGCGTGCTTGAGGGTGCGCGGCATGTCGGGCGCGTGTGCGGCGAAGCACGAGGCCATCGCGAAGGCGGTAGTGCCGACCTCGAGCTTGGGGACGGGGGCGTGGGCTTCGAGGTGCACGATGAGGGCGGCGAGGATGCCGATGGAAGTGTGCGCGGGGGGACGCTGGGCGGTATTAAGTCATCTCGCGAATATGAGGGGGTGAGAGAAGGGAAGGCACCTCGAATGCCCGCCAGGCGTCTGGACCTCGATGTTCACGTTAGCGAACCCCTTCTCCGCGACGCCCGGCGACGCGAAGATCGCGCCGTAGGCATCTGAGAATCCTGCTGTCGGCGCCGGGTTAGCACACGCGATGGAAAACAAACAGAGCAGGAGCACGCACAGCCCTCGTCGACGATCATGGCGAACGAGTTGGGGCCGAAGCGCTCGAGGAGTGCGGGGCCGAGGTAGGCTGCGCCCTGTGAACCGGGTCGTTAGTACATGCGGGGAAGGGGAGGGAGGGACAGCGTACATCGTATCCGCCGGCCTCCTCGTCGAACCCAAAGGAGAGTACGACGGTGCGCGTCGGCGCGAAGCCCTGCTCGAGGAGGACCTCAATTGCCGTCCTACAAGGTCAATCAAGTCAGTTTCAGTGAGTCGAAAGAGGTGAACGTACAGGATGCCAATAACGCCGCTCTTATCGTCGATGCTGCCGCGGCCCCAGATGTTTTCACCTGCATAAAATATTCGAGTTAACGAGGGCAGCACGAAACAGTGGGGAACAGACCATCGAAATGACCAGAATATGCAGGGTGCGTCCACTGGTCGGCGCTCAGGGGGGCTACGGGCACGACGTCTGCGTGCAGAAACGTTATCAATAGGAGCACCTGCACGAATCCTGGGCAAGCATACCATAGTGTCCCATGAGCAGCAAGGGCTTCAGACTCGCGTCTGCACCCTGCCAGGTGTAGATAAGCCCGTACGTGTTCACCTTCTGCAGCGCCAGAGTCGCGTGCCTATACACATCATCGTCAGCTCCCTCCTGTCCCATATAATTTGTGGAATAACTCACACAAGCGGGAACGCCGTAACGAGATGGTCCATGAAAGGGCCCCGGGTCGCCCAGCGCTCATCCTCGCCGACAGGGCCCATCGCGTCGAACGTTTCGGTCGGGATTTGGACGGCGGCGCTCAGTTGGCCGACCGCGCGCTCGAGGAAGGCATCCGTCGCGTGCAAAGTCGTGAGTGAGTCCCAGAGTGCGCTATTTTTGGAGGGTACGAGCGGGTATTCTTGAGGGCATGCCGCCGCCGCGGCCGGAGGAAACGATTGCAAAGAGTGGCCTGGTAGCCGGCAGCCGGAGTAAAGCGGAAAGCCAGGCATGGTGAGGATGGAATGGAGGAGCTTGATGAAGACTATGCCGGCGAGGATGGCGGGCCAGCGCGCGCGCCGGGTGCGAGGCGGGGCGCCGCCAGGGAGTTCAGTTTCGCTTTTCGAGTCCATGGGAGAGGAAAGAGAAGAAAGAGAAGGAGATGACTGAGCAGAACATGTGCCCGCCGCGGCAAAGATTGATGGTAAATCCCGACATGGAACGTTATCACTTGTCTTTCGCTTTAACCGTGGCCGTTATCTTGAGCATGTCGACACGAGAGACTGCAAAAATGGTTCTAGCCTCTAGGCGCGCCACGAGCGTGTTGCAACTGCATTAAAGCGGCCGGCGCAGTCGTTTCCTTTCCGGTGGCCTAGATCTTCCAACTTGATGTCAGTTTGCTCAGAGATCTTCCAAGCAACTTCCAAGTTTGCTCACAGAACCGTTGAGACGCCACTGGTCCTCTCCCTGATGGAGGTTATGGTTGAATTGAACGAACTGAAACGTAAAGTGACCCACAACCCACTTAACCAACTTTGATGGCCACCAAAATACAGCGCTCCCCACTCGTAGTTCTCGCACAGCGCAGAAGAACAGAGTTTAATAACGGGAAACGTGTAGTACTGAACAGGGAGACTGTACAATTCCGGCTGGTCCCGGCTTGAGTTCGGCGATCACTGCCACACCTCCTGAGTTTTTTAACTCTCCAATTCCCAATTCCCCGCTGCAAATTTGGTAGGAACTCCAGTGCTTTGCGTTCCTGGTATTCTGAGATTTGTTTTCACGCAGCACAACAATGCCCAAGCGCAGGAAATCTAAAGCCCAAGAGGCTGCCATGGACGTCGACGGTATGAATACCCCTTTATCCCTTAGCCCTTCTTAACACTACTCCCTCCATTTCCAGGCCACTCGCCGGAAGGTCATGTGAAGAACGACGCGGACACAATTCTAGAGATCCTTCGAGACCTAGAACACGACGACGGACCCGCTCTCCTCAAAGCAATGGCGCACTTTCTCGCAAAGCGAGAATCGTTTTCTAAAGCGAAATTTGCCGACGTTGCAAACTTTTTTAAACTCGGCGACAAGGATTTTGACGAGTGGCCGAACATCAAACTGCCTGACGCCCCACTCCCAAACTCGGTTTTTCAATCGTTCTGCCGGACGACATTATGTTCGTTTGCCAATCCAGGATCAATTTCTGAGCTCGCAAATGAAGCCACAATGGGGTTATTTCTCAGCGGTGTAAGTACAGGGCTTACCTTCTTTCAAAGCTACAGTTCACCAAGAAAATTCAGGGTTTCCAATCTCTAGTCGCCCTCTTCGGAGGAATTCTTTCCGAACGCTTGCTCCCGGGAACGGACCTAAATAAGGGCGGCAAGATCCCAGCAAATATTTTCTGCCAAGACTTGATAATCTACGTCCGCGAGCTGAAGAGCTGCGGAAAGATTCAAGACAATAAAGAGTTCTCCGACTTTCTAGCCCAAATGATGTGCGAGCTGCACGGTATGATTCAAATTCTAACAATTACTTTGACTGGTGCTCATACATACTATTACTAAACCAGGTTCTTGGCACTTTAACAGGTCCCTCCAGCAGGACACGAAAGACAGGCGTAACCTTATCCCTGTCTTTGGTTGTCTGCGTGATGCGCGTTCAGCATATTTTCTTTCATACGACGGAAAAACTTTCAAAAAGCGCATATTTCCGAAGGTTCGGTCTCCTGGGCCCGGTGCGACGCAGCTAGAGATCCATAAATATATCCGCGAATCCTTTGAGAGTGCGTTTTCTTGTTCTTTTCCTTTTTTTTTACGACCGCGGCCGGTCGATATTTAATTTGAAGCCAGTTCATCAATATACGTTCGCCCTCCTCCTTGAAGGATTTGTGAACGCGACAGGGTTCTACCACAAACTATCGGTGCGCCGAACGGAGACCGGAGATGTAAGTGCTCAATTACAATGCTATTCTGAATCTCCAACTTCGGACCTAGCGTCGCGGAGCTTATCAGGCCATAAAAACAGCAGTGGACTGGAAAACGGCGTTCACCAAGGCGGCGGAAGCCCGGGAACATATCCGTAGGGCGCACGAAAAAAAAGCGCGCGACCGTGCCGACACGGGGCTCGAAGTCCTATATGAGAGGTAGTGCTTTACTGTTCTAAGGATCCAGATCTGATCTTGCGGCAGTCTCAAGCTGTGGCCACCGGTCGTTGTGGGGTACATCAAGCTAATGCTGCCAGACACCATAGAGCAAAGTGTCGCAGAACTCGCCGCCGCTTACGACGAAAAATTTGGGGAAGATCCCGAACCGGACTGGGTACCCGTTCTTAACTTTCTGACGGTGCTGGTAAGTCTTCATTACGTTTATTTTCTCGCTTTTCACCCAGGTGCCAAAATAGGAGCGCAGACAAGAGGCAGTGGAGGCGTTCTGGGCGTTATGTGAACCCAAACTCCGCGAAATTTTCGAACCCAACACCGTCTCTGACCGGGGAAGTTTTGAAACACTGGCCATGGTGGCTCAGGATCCAGAAAGCATCCGAACCATTTTGAAAGAGACGGTCCCGGGGGCGTCGAACATGGCTATAAACATGTTCATTCAAGCGCTTGAAAGGTCAAAGGAGCAAGGACTCTGGGATATATAATAACAGTTTTTTAGTTCAAATATTATGAGTAGAAAGCCCCGTCTGATGCATTAGCTGACTCATGAATAAAACACAGAAGCGGTTGCTGAAGCGTTGAATGAGAAGCTCCAAGACGCTAGGCGACTACACCTTCGTATTTTCTCTTACTTCTTACGTTACGCGACGCGATGTCCCAGCGGATCTGGACGCCAGAGCCCGGGACGACGAGCCCACATTCAGGCGTACAACAAAGCGAGGTACGAGCTCAAATTTTGTTGTAGTGTTTGTTTCCAAGAGACTAATTCAAGCGGTCCATTCCTTTTTGGCAGTCGGCCTACATCCGAGATTCCAAGTTTGTTCAGAGAAGTGGTGGGGCTGAGCCGACAAAGTTGAATTTGTTTCTCTCCCAGACGGACGAGGTTGAAGAAACCAAGGAACCAAAACGCAAGTGGCGGCCACCAGAAATAACCACAATATTGTGCTCACTTATCGCAGAACTCAACTTCGGACGCAGAACAACAGAGGTGAACAAGAGGTGAATAACAGTAAACTTGTACAGGGATACTAATACATTTGCATTTCCGACTTTCCAGCTTGTACATCTCACCCACAAGAAATGCCGACAATAATCGAGCCTTCGTCATCGTCGGAATTCTCGGGGTTGTAGCGTCGGAAAAATCCTTCCCACTCCCAGCGGTCGGTGTCCTCATCCAAAAATTCCAGTTCCGCATACTGTTCATCGTCGTCCTCGAGGTTAACGAGCGTTGGGGTCTCGGACATTACCGACGACGCGCGCGAGTGCGCCTCGTATCGCTCTGTGCTGCAACCCTCCAGAAATTGGTGGATTCTAGGTTCAGGCTGGACGTCGAATTGCAATTGGGCGGCCGTCGCGGACAAGTATCCTTCGTTCTGCCCGATGAATTGCGTCGCAAGGTCAGGGGAACCGAAGCCGCAGAGCTCGGATTCCCATTCCGGCGCGTCCTCGATCGGTTCGGGCTCCCAGCTGGCTTCCGGGGCACCGTTAGGCTGGACGACTTGGTTGACTGAACGCGCCGCAAGGGCAGCGAATCCCGCGTTGAGCAGTTCTGCCTCCCAATCCGACGTCGTGTTCTCCTTGACGCTTGAGTTCCTCGCTTTGAGAATATCTAGAATGGCGTCCGAGTCGTCCACCATTCCGTCGTTGTGCTCAAGTGCGGAAAGCCCCTCCCGCGCGTCGGCGCTGAGGAGCCCCGCCATCCAGGAGTCGTTGGTACTATCGACGTCGGCGGCAGCATCCAGATTCTCGTCCCCGCCGTTGAGGATATCCAGAAGTGCGTCAGAGTCTGTCACCGTTTCGCCGTTCTCCGCGAGGGCGGCAAGCCGCTGGCGAGCCTGGGCGCTGAGGAGCTCGTCAATCCAACTGGAAGAATCTTTAATGGCGGCGGCATTATCCGAATTCTCCAGTCCGGTGTCCTGATGGAGGATACCTAGAAGCACTTCCCTGCCCCGGGCGAGTCCCTCGCGCGCCCTGGCGGCGAGAAGTCTCGACATCCAGAAATCTTCTTGGGCGATGCCACCATCCGAATCCTCGAACCCCGCGTTCAGGATATTGAGGAGCGCGTCCGCGTCCGGCGCGCTCCGTATGCCTCGTGCGACTGCGGTGGGTCCGGCCTGTGCCTGCGGGCTCAACAGCGATTCCCATGCCACTGTGTTCCTCTCGTCCGCGAGGGCTGGGGAAACGTCGAACATATTGGCTGGGAGGGGCCGAGCATTCAGGATGGTGGGAATGACGTCGGAGTCCATGGGGCCGGAGACATAATGATTCTCGGAAAGCGCGGTTAGCCCGTCGCGCGCCTGCGGGCTGAGGAGGTGTAGAGCAATGCTCGAGTCGGATTGAGTCTTCGAGCTCCTACCGTTCGTGCCACCGAACACGGGACGCGGCTCGTTGTATTGGTCAAAGGTGGTGCGGGCAGGCCAACTCCCGCCCAATTTCTCCGCAACCCAGCGATTCAGTCTGATGTTCTCGACCCACTTCGCGGTGTCCGAAGCGTCACAGACTGGTGCCGTGCCCCTTATATTGCTGCGGGAGGCGCCGGTGGACATGCCCTCCAGCGCTTCCAAGCGGTGGATTGTGGCGTTGACGAGGTCGGGTGTAGAAGTGAGGGGTTCGTGTGTGGCGGCGACGCGCGGGGGAACGTAGAGACGCGAACTATGTCCACGGAAGAATTGGGGCATCGTGCTTTGATAATAGCTGCGCAATAATGGTGAGTGCCACCCAAAATCAAAGCGAAGAAACCTCACAGAAAATATGCAGTCGTGTGGGTTGCAGTAACGTTGACTGCTTCCTTAGCTTGGGAAGAGTAGGGAGTAGATGAACGAAGATGAGCAGCCAGAGCCAGGGGTGTTACTTTACAGCGACTCTGAGGTGAGTGGCACACGTCTGCGACCACCGAAAAGGCCGTTCAGTCAATTAGAAAATAACCAGGGAAGCTGGAGTCTTCACTGGGAGGAGGAGAACAAATCAAACCAGCGTTTCCACACCCGTGAAGGATGGTGGTAAGTGGATGAGACGGAAATGATTCCGCGTGATCGCGCTTTTAACCTTTGAGAAGAAATTGATGGCGGAGTTGCAGACAATGAGACGCACCTGTGGCTTCCTCCTTTTGGCAGTGCGCTTGGATTGTCGTGGTTCTGTAATCAACTGGAGGAATATAAATATCGCTTGGGGATGGGCCGCATCCAAGTCTCAGAATAGCTTGCAAGTTATAAGGCAGGCAATGGCGAGTTCCTTGAAAATTCCGTCATCGCAGAGGCGCGTTATATTTTGCGTAAATCGAGGGCGAGATGTCTGCAGTTTGAGCTGCCGTAGAAGGAAAGGGCAGAAGTGAATATCAATCGCAATAGAGCGCAATAGAGGGTACTGTAGACAACCACAATCGCGCAGGAAGCCACTGAAAATTTCTTTGTGAATCCACGGGTCTGAGCGAGGACGCAGGAAGTAACGGACGTCGGTTCCTGAGGTATTAGCGTTGTAATTGGTACCAGATGCGGCGTTTCTTGATATTTTTCTCGTGTATTGTAGCGTACAGTGTTACGGCGACTGCTGAACGGACCGTTGAAGAATGGATGAAGTATTCTTTGAGAGGCATTGTCCGGGGTCATTAACGGAGGTAACGAGGAGATGAGAATGGTCGGTTAACAGGGAGATTTTAATCTAGCTTGAACATTTGCTGGTCGGTAAGTGCAGATTGCAGATTGTTTCGTGTTGGAACGGGAATCCGGCTGAACTTGCTACGGAGGGGTTTTTTTTTTCTGTCTCCAACGTTGAAAGAGACGACAGGCGCTTTTGCCGTCTTGGCAGCAAGGGTGCATGAAGGTCGCAAATTTTGTGAACGGGAAAGATACGATCCTCGTTCTTCAGTACAGCTGAATTTTCTCCAATCTTTCGACGCAAACCGCACCAGCAGGAAGAAGTACCGAACGGTCGGAGAAAATCGGAGAGACAAAATTTGTATCCGCTGTAGGACATCCACGAGGAATAGATGTAGAACTGGCGACTCTGGGAAGAATACAAGGGCAAAGGAAGTATGAAGCTGATGATAGCCGAGATAAAGCATCCGCAAATACTGCCGAACATCACAACGTCATCCATGGTCCCGACCGTGACGATCCCGATTGAATTACAGGAAAGAATCATCGACTTCCTGCACGGCGATATATCAACGCTGAAAACCTGCTCATTCGTCTGCCGGCCCTGGCGACCGACTACCAGGATCCATCTTTTCCACAGATTCAATGCCTGGAATGATGCCAGCGCAGAACAAGACGATCCGTCTTTGCACCATTGCGGAAGGTATGTAGAGGAGGTTCTTCATCTCGCGGAATATATCCGCGAGATAGACATCCAAGATGGGGCTGGCGTTCTCTTTGAAGATCAATCGTCAGAGTCACACTCGCTCTGCGCGATCTTGGATGCTACACGATCTCTCCAGAGGGTCTCCGTTTCAACGGCAATATTTCGCGGAGGCTTTCCGTCTATGGCGGCATGGCGAAAAGTTTCGCCAAAACTTAGGGCTTCGCTCTCAGCATCCCTTCATAGGTCGTCATCTCTCACTCATATCTTCCTGGACGGGTTCTCCTTGGCCGTTTCGGACTTCGAACTATTTCGTGGCATCCACCGCCTTGAATACGTTGGAATAGAACGTATGGGTGTGGAATACGACGATGATTATGAAAACCCTCCTATCCCCATTTCCGATGACGAATTATCCCAACCCGGAGGGCTCCGCACATTAACTCTATATTTCAACTTTTCCGATCCCGGAAATGGCCTTCTTGTCACGGCATATTAACCGCGCTTCACGCCGGCAATATCACCAACCTCCGCCTCGGTGGGATCGTCAATATGTCAGTGTTCGAGGCTCTTGCACCCGCCTGGCTGTCGAGCGTAACTCACCTGGGGCTCGAACTAACCAACCTCAACCCCAGTTCGTAACTATCATTGCCCATACCCCCTTTTAATTCCCATGTTTTCTAGCACATTCCGCAAGCCCGCTTTCAGCGCCCTTCATCGCGAAAGTGCCACAGTTTCGGGCCCTCCGCGCTCTCGAGCTCACTCTCAATGTATACCCTTCCTCTGTCCCACACGACCTCAGCGCCCTCGAGATTTTCTTGGTGCAGCTGCTTCCGACCCACCGCATTGCCAGCATCGTTACTACAATCGCAGCACACGGACCGCCGGTCTACCTAGACGCTTTTCGCAGGCATTATAATGACTGTCTCACCCGCGCTGATGAGGTCAAAATTCAGTGGGAAGACGGCAGACCGGAATATTTGGAGCCCACATTTTCCGAACTTTTCGCCAACGGCACAATGGAAGTAGGCAAATTCCGACGGGGCAAATGGTGTGTAATCATTGAAG
This sequence comes from Mycena leptocephala, assembly GCA_029378395.1. Lineage (NCBI taxonomy): Eukaryota > Fungi > Basidiomycota > Agaricomycetes > Agaricales > Mycenaceae > Mycena > Mycena leptocephala. The sequence goes on from JARJLF010001332.1 coordinate 56,503, forward strand.
TGGACTTCGTTTACTGACAGTTTATCAGGATCTCGTGGTGACCATTGCACCTCTATCTTCCCTGACGAAGTTTAAATTCACATTTAAATCCACCGATGGATGAACACAACAAAAACGATACATATGTAGAACGAATTAGAGTCTGCAACTCAATATGTAACTGTTGGATAGTCGGTGTATCCCAACCTCGGGTCCACGTTTATATCGCCATACAAATGCGGCACCACCAGCAAATTGTTGATGCTCTTGCCATGTCGAATGCGCTTTGCGAGGTCCGGATGTGTTAGCCAGGACATTCCGAAGAAAACCCCGTCCACCTGGCCAGTCTTAACCAGTTGCTCCGCCTCCTCCGGCGTGACGCCACCGACCACGAAGATCTTCGCATTTTGTATCAATTTATCATACGTTGATATGAGATCATGAGGAGTGCCACGCTTCTTCCCTGGTGTCCGAATATCAGTTTTCCGGGCAGTGAAACATGACAGATACGTATACCATCGATTATCGGCGCCCATTGGGGTATATATCGGTAAAGTGTGATGTATGACAACTTGAGTTGGTCGGCTTCAGAGACAAAGTAGCTGAACGTTTCGATAGTCTCTTCGAGAGGCATCCCCATGTCGTTCAATCCTCCCGCTGGTTGAAGGAAAGTCGGCTTCATGACGTTACAGGACGAAAACACCGCACCTGGGCTAATCTTTAATGAAACATTGGAACCAAAAACCTCGACCAACGATTTTAAGACCTCAAGGCCGAACCGTGCACGGTTTTCGCTGCTTCCACCCCACTGATCTGTCCGAACGTTGGAGGTGGAGTCCAAAAACTGGTGAACAAGGAAGCCACTCGCGGCATGTACTGTTGAGTCGTTAGAACTGAGTGAGGTTGTGCAGGAAACATGACGTGCGCTCAACTCCATCGAACCCCGCCAGTTTTGCATTTTTGGCAGCTTCCTTGAATTCTGCGACGATGACGAAGGGATCAGGAATCTCTGTGGGCTGCAGTTCGAGGTTGAATGGCATGGGAACCAGAAGTAAGAACGAGACAAACTGTTTCGAATCCTGGCGCCTCTGGAAGAAGATGGAAGCAAGTCTTTCCGCGGGCAGGAATAGCCGAAGGTCCATGGACGGGCTAAGGGCAAGGATCGATGGAATACATAAGATTTAATTATTCAGACTTACATCGGTGGTGAATTGCGCCTGAGCATCCGGGTTGTTCAGACGACCCCCTGATCTGAAATTGACCCCCAGCCATAATTGATCCGTGTGTTTGCTCACCATGCGAAAGCTGTGGAACGATGTATAAATTCATTGAATAGAATTCCAAAGCCGTCGAACGAACCTGACAATAAATCTTACTCCAGCCAAATGAACCACATTGGTTATTTTTCTCCAGCCAGCCACCTGTTCCACGCTCCAAATACCAGGGCTTCTGTCATGCTGTGAACTGAGAATATAGAGTCGATTCAGTATCATAATTAGACTTGAATGCACGAACCCTTGAGGTGAAATAAGAGTCGCTTCAGTGACAATGATCCCGGCGCCTCCAAGAGCTCGTTGAAGATAGTATTTTTTCATCAAATCGGTCGGCACTCTCGTTTGGTCCGCTCGGTTTCTAGTCATCGCACTCATCCCTGTGAAACGTTAATACGCGCACATGTGGATCCAGGCACTATGCACGGACCGATTCGGTTTGCGATGGTGATATCACCGACGGTCAAAGGAGTGAAAAGGACAGTCATACTTGGTGGCTCGCGACGTTCCAAAGCTATATAGTAAATTTCAGCACGGAGTTGGAGGGTGCAAGACTCTAACCGTTTATCCTATCGGGGACCCGAGCAAGTGATGTCGATCTTAGCAGGGTCCAATTGTACTATCCGTTTATCCGCATCATGTAAACAGAAAGTTGAAATCAAGTCCGTTTATCCGTCGACGTCGTGGGTACTTGTATCACAACACAAAACCACGTTGGGGCCTTACACTAAGTAGGTGGATTAGAGATGTGGCTTAATTTTCCTTTGAGGATCTAACCCACCGAAAAGAAAGCATCCCTGGGCTCTCGATGCTTTCTTGGGACTGAGCCTGATGGGCTAAAACCGGCTAACTTCAAGCCCATCAGCGTCAGAAATATGGCAAGGTATATACCTCAAGCATTCATAATTGTTAACTGACCGTTGAGAAGTTTCCTCGAGATTTTGGGCTTGAATTTTGATTTGAGTCCATGTTGCAGGTCTGAACTCGACATCTCGTAAGCGAAAACAGTCACTCACTATCGGTCCGAACCTCCGAGAGGCTGGTATTCGTAGGTATTCGAGGTGAAAATATCCGTCCAGTGCAGCAGCGAGTTTTTTGTTTGTTTGGTGCAGACCCTGGTGCTGCAAGTAGGCTGGAGACCCAAGAGCTGTTATCGTAGAATTAGAGTTACGCTGGAAAAGCTCGCCTCGCAATAAATATAGATTCTTAAAAAGCTTTTCAACTATTTATATCGTTAACAAGTCGCACTGGTGTATGACGGACGGACGATATCAGTATCAACCTTGGGCACAGAAATGACGAAGTTACCAGGGGCTATTCACCAGCTGTTCATCTGTTAAATCGGTGGCAAAAGAATGTCAACGTCAGTATAACCACACCAATGAGGAAGAGGAAGGAAACTTCGGTAATCCGGGAAGGGAAGCGGAACTCGGCAACTCGTGACCACCAAGTATGTCTCCTCCTTCCGATAACTCAGCCAGCCTCAGCGAGGCGCAAAAGTCCCATTTCCTGACCCACGGCTTCATCCACCTCCCCCAATGCTTCTCTCGCGAGACATCTGAAGCATTCACCTCTAACCTCTGGACTCGCCTCGGAATGTCTCCTGGCGATAAATCAACCTGGCATACCGAACGAACGAATATGCCCTCGCACAATTCCGTTCTCATCTCGGAATTCGCGCCAAAAGCATGGAGCGCGATCTGCGAGCTCCTCGGGGGCGAGGATCGCATATCCGACGCGACAAAAGTGTGGAAAGATAGCTTTATCGTTAATCTCGGGAAGGAGGGGCAGGACGAGGTCGACTTCAGGGAGCTAAACGGTTGGCACGTAGACGGAGACTTTTTCCTGCACTTTCTCGACTCCCCGGAGCAGGCGCTTCTTGTCATTCCGATCTTCAGCGATATAGGTCCTAGCGGAGGCGGTACGGCGATTTGCACCGATGGTATCGGTGTCGTAGCGAGGCATCTGGTACGAGAGGATCTTCGCACCGGATCTGTTACTCATGGCGCGTAGTACGAAAATCCAAACGGGGTGACCCCATGGATGCATGTGCGCGGCACTCCCGAACCCACCGGTCCCGACCGTCTCTCATTCTTCACCTCCATCGTGCAAAATCGAGAGCTAGCGTCTGACGCGAGCTTCCACGAAATGACAGGCGAAGTTGGCGACGTATACTTGCTGCACCCACTCATGGTGCATTCGGCGACGAAGAATGCGACGCGGGTTCCGAGGGTGATTACGAACCCACCTGTGGCGCTCAAAGCACCATTTCGATTTGATTGTGGTAACGGTGGAGACTTAAATCTGGTGGAGAGGAAGACGTTGCGGGAGCTAGGATTTCCTACGGGGCTGAACAATTGGAAGATTGAAGGCGAGAGGGAGATGATCGTGCCGAGGAGAGTCAAAATCCAGGAGGAGATGAAAGAAAAAGAGCGCGAGAGGTTGGAAAGGGAGGGCATGCGAGTCAATGGGCTGTAATCTTGAACGTCTGGTCAGATATATTCTCCAGGGCCCGGAATGACTTGTTATAACTCAGTCGACAATGATTTCTGAATGCTGTTGCACAACAAGACCCGCATCACTGGCAGTCATCCCCATTAGTTGCCCATCAGTCCTCCGCCCAAGAGTCTTTCCATGTCCCAAATGGATTCTCTTGACTCTCCATGACGTTTGTTCGAACCCGAACCTATCGAATCTCTTGTACCTTGCCCTAGCGAACGCCAACCTTTGACTCTGAGCTAGTGCTATCTTGATTGAAGTCCTTCTCGAGGAAGACAGTCTCTTGAGCTTCCAAGTTCTTGTCGCTCCAGTCTTGGAAGTCTGTCCCGCAACTTACCTTTTCACCCGCGGAAAATGTCTCGCGTTGCAGTTCAAGATCCGTGGTCAGCTCTAGTAGCGCTACCACCAACGTGAAGATCCACATGCTCATTTGTCCCTGTCAAGTCGCTGTGAGAGGGCAACTAGGCACATTATCTGAAATTGGCAAATCCGAACCCAGTTCTCCATATCAACGAAACGGATCTTTCTCTACGCCCACCAAATCACGATATGTCAACGCGGAGGTGCTACGGTATATCGTGAATATATCGGGAACAATTGGCATACGGCTTTTGTCTGAAATTAGCAATTCCCCGCTTCTCGATATAAACAAACGGATCTTTTCTTCGCACACAAAATCACTATATGACAGTTTTAAATTTGGCATAACTACTGCGGTGCAGATATCGCGAATATATCGAGAACAATTGGGATGCGGCTTGTTGAACTGCCCCCGTTTCTCTATGGCGAAACGGATCTTCTCGTCGCCCACAAAATCACGATACAACAAACTTTGGCCATAGATGCCGTGGTGCAGGACTGGGTGGTATATCGAGAACAATTGGCATGCGGATTTACTACCAACAGAAAAAGTAGCGCCGTGGATGTATCGAGAACAACAAGCACGTTGCATTAAAGCGTATGCCAGTTGTCAATCTTCCCCACTTTCACTCCTTCACTAGATGGACCTTGCCTCTTTGCCTAGTCCTTCAGAGCGCGATCCTGCGGACCACTCTACTGCCTTTCCGGAGCCAATGAACGAACCTAAAACTGCGAATAATAGATCAAAGGATGTGGATAATGAGTGCGTATGTCTCACATCTATTCAATTGTTTCTGACTCAGAGATGTGTTCAGATTCTTGAGCGCCCTAAATTGTGCTTTCGTGACCTCAAATTGGAAATGAGGTACAGACGTACAGGTGAGAGATCACTACATACATATTCAGACCCTCCGATAATAACGAAAGAAATCAAGACTAGAAAAGGCGTTGGAGGCGCTCAAACCGAAGTTGCCAGTTTTCGACAAGACAACAGCATTTTGGAATGCGTACAAAGTTGTGGCGGATGAGTTGATAAGGAGTTTCATCAGAAATATAACACCGATCTGGATACGGCTCTCATTTTTGTGGGTAGCGATTATTGTCTATCGAGAGTGTCTGATCTTATTCTGTATTGTAGGCTGGTCTTTTCTCGGCAGTCAGCTCAGCGTTCATCATTCAAATCCAGCCAGAGCTCCAACAGGACCCCACGGCCACGAACCAGGCTCTTGCACGCCTCCTTATTCACAACTTCAACGGGTCCTTATTCTCGGATGCCGAAGTTTCAATTCCAAAATGGAGCGGCCCGCCTAAAATCATTGTTTGGGTTGAAATCCTCCTTTACAGCAGCTTGTTCTTCAGCCTCTTGTGTGCACTACTGGCCGTCCTTGGAAAGCAGTGGCTCATGTATTATGGAGCCGCAGGTGATCGAGGGTCGATCGAACAACGTGGGCTCGAGCGGCAGAGAAAACTTGATGGCCTTCGGAAATGGAGATTCGAGCCAGCAATGCAACTGTTTCCCCTCCTGCTGCAATTCTCATTGCTTATATTCGCAACTGGGCTCTCCCTATATTTGTGGACAGTTCATCACTTAATGGCCTCGTTCTCTTGATCTCGACGGCCCTTGGAATCAGTATATATGCTGTCTAATCATATCGGCTCTCACTCCCCGACTCGCCTTTTCAGACCCCGGTTACTATTCTGATCACTAGATCCTTTCATGGGCAGGAAAATGGTTCGCCTCCGAGGAAGGCGTTTTATACTCTTCACAAAACTATCGAAGGTTGGATCACCACATTCCGCCGGATCATAAAATCCGATCTCGCTGAAGACGATTCTTCAAGTTTTTCGGATGAGTCATCCCATGATGTGTTCAACCTGAACCCCATCCGCCGAGACGATCGCCCCCAACCATCCACTATACTACCTGCCGTTCTTTGGGTCCTCGAGATCTCAATTGACCCGACACTGATCTCCGCTGCGGCTGGCATGCTCGTGGAGATCCAATGGCCACTTCGAGTTGATCTTGATCTCACACCGGCATTGCTTCGATTAGCTGATACATTTATGGGATGCGTTCACATCGAAAGGGCGGTGTTGAGCGTGCGAGACGGAGCGGTAGAGCAGGCAATTCGTTGCGGGCAGACTTACACGATTGTCGCCATTCTTCAAGGAAAGCCCATCTTCAGCCACTATTTTCTCCACTCTGGCGAGTGTGAAATCGGGCCTGATGCCACCTCTTCGGATGCGAGCAAGATGCGCAGCATGTTTGAAGCATTCAACGGATCTTCCAATTGCTTCCAGGGAATACCATTGGTGTCCGCCGGTTGGGTGAATTGGTTGTTCCGTGTCTTACCGCACATCATCCATTATGACCACGGGGTGGGGAATCTCAATGAGTTAGAAAGATTCGTCGGCGATTTCGATCCAGACAAAATAGCGACAGTGGATCCAGTCCTCTTTGCCAATTATCTCTATTTCATCAACTCATTCCTCGTATCGCCGAATCCCAGTGATGTGCTCTGGATTAACAAAAGGTATGTTGCCGTTCAAAATTTTTTTAAAAAAATCTCATTTCGTTCATCAAACTGCATCAGTGCTTCCCTTGTCCCGTTACTGAACCAGCACTTCGAGGTCCTCCGGCAACTTCAACAACACGCAAAATTTTCGAGGCTCCCTGCCCTAATCATTGCCTTTACTTGCCAATTGTGGAACAAAATGAGAGCGCAATATCCGTCGCTGAAGTACACTAGCAGATCCGCCGATAGTTTAGATCGTGGTTCGATCTATTCTTTCTGCAGCAGCATTCCCCATTTCGATGGCAAATTCGATGCTGTACGTTCGGCTCTGACGTTCGCGCGAGAAAGAAATCGCTGGGATTGTTATAATCAGCAAAAGGCCGACACGACTTGGGGTGTAACTTGGATTTACGACATGCTCGAGTATTTGGGGCAATCCCGGATCGATAAACAAGCGAAATCGAAGTACGCCTCGGAATGGGATGACGGCACAATGGCTGTAGTCGGGGACCTGTTCCAGGCACCACTGTACCACTTTCCACTCTGGATCCAAACACCGCTGACCGAGTCAGCGCTCCGATTCATTTTGCAGAGCTTGATTTCCCCTGTCGTTGAACTTTCGACTCTCGCGTTTCAAATCATTCATCAGGCTGTGTTGGCCAAGCCAGAGGGCTGGGACGACGTTGATCATTTGCGACAGATCATGCAGGAAATCAGAATGTTGACCATTCTTGGGAATATTGCAATAAAGGATTTGAATGCCTTCGCCACACAATACCTCGATATTGTCTTCACTCTCTCATCAGGACCTCATTGGCGGCTAGAAATTCAAGAAGATCTTTTGACTTTGATAGCCGTATTTCTTCGGCGTAAGGCTTGGAATCGTGCCGACAAGTACAACACGGTCCTAGCTAACATTCAATCGACCAATACGCAGCAACAATTAACACACCCAGGAGCAGACCAGGACAACATGGCCATCGATTCAAGTCTCGCCGTATTGATGGAAGCTTGGGCACGGCTCGACGTCACCGATCCCCAGAATTTATCGAAATTTAGCAGATTAGTTTGCGGGACGGTATCCGCAATTTCGTGCGAGAGATATTGCAGAAACAAGGGCGGCCAAATAATTGTCGTTGCGTACGACTTCACGACCACATTTACTGGGCCTCTTGTAGATGCGCTCCTCCAAGTAGCGCAAAACGCCAGACTTACAATCGACCCACTCAACCCTTCGGAACGGGATACACTGTTGGAAAAGGTGGCGAAGGTCATCGAAGAACTTGCAAGTAAAGTTCCTCGGCCCACCGACATCCCGAGTGGCGCTGAATATTGGGAATTGGTTTACGAGGACTTTCAGCGGAAATCGAAAGAGTTGGATGTGACGATCTCAACCATGAGTAAGTAGCTTGTAAATTAGAAAATATGATGTTAGTGAGGCGTGTTTCCTCAAAAATTTATGAAGAACAGTACTATGGAGTTTTGGCAATCTTGACGACCACCGAGACGCACCAATGCCTTTCGAGATGATTCAACACACAGTGATTCATCATTCAAGTTCCGCTACCGGGAGAGGGTCTCACTGTGAGCGCTGTGGCAATAGCAGGATCTCCCACTTCTCGTGATGCATGATCTCTGTGGCAATATGATAACAAAATTTGCGAGTCAACACTGCTTGTGTGCAACTTGTGCGCGAGTCGCATCTGGGAAGTGTCGCACGTTGCTCCAAGCCGCCACAGTGCACACTGGCATCTTTTGTTGGCTTTGGAAGCGGAACGGCGGAAAAGGGAACCAAAAGGCGCTAGAGACGAAGTGGACTCGGACATATGCAAACGTTGAGAATTAATCAAGAATCGATGCTCGTGGAGAAAATTGAAATCAAGTTCAAAACAAGTGCCCACTGACGCTGACAGCATAGCCGCGGCTGGTGCGCTCAGTGCGCACCGCCGCACCTAATAAATCCTTTCGACTCAACCCGAGACTGACCAACGTGATGTTGAACATCACAAAGTGCTCTTACACTATGTTGGGCGCCGTTATTCGTGTGTGGATTGAGCCGAAGTCGTGCGCATGATAAACGGGAGAACACAATTGGATCCTTTCGCGACAAGCAGAGAGAGCCTTAAGTAAGAGAGAAGGAAAGCTACGACACATCAACACAAAGATATGGACCATATTATCTTCCGCTCCCTCACGTTCAGGCGGTAATGGGGATGCAGTTGATGGCGAGGAGACTACCTAGGAAAGGACCGCATATCAATTAGCATAAAATGAAGAGTATAACCAATGATCTACGCACCCCACTCCGGTTCGGGCGCATCGCAGATGACGGTGGTGCCGCCGCTGAAAATGATCTGAGTTTCCGTTCAATTTTTAATGAAGCTTGGGATCGCCTACCAGTTGTTGCCCTCAACGATGATGGGCGAGCAGCTTAGCCCGACGGGCACATCGATCCCGGTGAGGTCGAGACCCAAGATAAAGGTGACGGAGGAGCGGCGGAGCTGGACGACGAGACGACACTGCTGCAGCACTGAGGCGACGTCGGGGTCGTCACCGGCGGCGGGGTTTTGATGTGGAAACTAAGAAAATGGTCAGTCTTGACAGCATGATTTTCAGCAATATATTATACCCAAGACAAGCGAGGCAAACCGGCTGTTAGTATTGATCAAGTTAATCCGCGTCGGTGAGACAAGATATCGAGACTTACGAGTTTTTGTGCGAAAGCGATGGCTTCAAGGACGCAGGTAGTGTCTGCCAGGAAATCTAGTGGCAATCTTCATTGAGCATAACGTAGTCATGAGGAGCGGGGACTCACTGCATCCAACTTCGAGGATCGCAGCGGCGCATGCAACACCCTCGCGCGCCAATGCCGTGAAGCAGTCTGATTAAAGGATGAATTGAGACCGGGACCCAGCGGCGAAGTGTAAGAGCACAAACCACACCAGTTGCACTGAACATCGCCGCGGCTCGTCAAATCGCCAGCGATGGCAAGATTACGATCCTGGACAATGTCGAGGGTTGAGCCGTAGACGCTGGAGACGCCTGCCAGAATCACGAGAGGCAACCAACCAAATTTGAACTGCATGCTGAAAGGTTGGCAGAGGGTGAATACAGGCTGGGATTTCAGATTGGGTGCCGATATTTCAAAAGAGTGGGTGTCTCGCTTTTATCCTCCTAGACCCTACGTCCGAGTCATCCTGGAGCGACTCGGAGAAGCGGAACCGGAGCTATTTTTTCCATTCAACACGGAACTTCCACCGCTGAAAGTCCAAACCAACATCGATTGACTGACGTGACATAAAGCAGGTGTGTGCCTTCTCTCCGGCTGTCACAGTACAGTCCTTGGCAAGTGCTTGGTGAGGGTTAACAAGGGCCTGCCGTGGAGTTACTTTCCGGCCAACGCGCCTCCCTTTGCATGTCCAACGGCTGTCCAACGGCTGTCCAGACATTATCCCGGGCAGCGCGGATAGGGTGTAGTGCGAATATCCAAAACAAGTGCAACCGCGAATGAAGCCAACCGACATATGCGTCGTTACAGGTCTTCAGGGCCCGATGTGCAGAGGCTGCGGACATATCGGGGAGCTCCAAGTCGTTGCCGGCTGTGAAGAGAGATTCCAGAGCTCTAGAAATGCGGCAGGCTAAAGAGCAGCACGCTCTCTCTCGATACCGAAAACCGACTTTAAAATCTCCGGCAGGATTATGTACGGTGGGCCGCCGGAACACTAGAAATACTTACTATTGATCCATGTGGGCATAATGAAAGAAGGCGAATATTCCTATATCATACAGTTAGATAATTTCTGGGCCCTGGCATTCCGCAGCGGGTCGTTAATCGCAACAAAATCGCAATTGGTACCACCTGGCATCTCTGGCTGTCGGCGCCGGCCGTCAGAAACGGCGTAGACCTGGGCACAGCGGAGAACTTAGAAAGAAGAGTTTTAAGCGACGGCGGAGATGGTGCGCGGCCACTCCAGGTGAGGTTGAGCGCTGTAATGATAGACGGGTTGCGCAGGAGCCACGGAGCCACGGCGTGGCCCGGGCTCTCGGACCGTGCGCAAAAATAGTTGAGTGGCTCAAAAGGGTTGTTACTTGGCAGTGGCTGTGATGTTATCTGGCACCGTTCGCATTTTGACTCCTTTACAGGCCTCCTTATATCGTAAAAATATTCAGGGAGCCTCAACAAAGAAATTAGTTTCATTCTGCTGCTTTATAATTTTGAATACAGCGGCAAGTGAAATAAACGGGATAACTTGTGACAGATAACGGTGACATCACGCAGCCCGCAGTTACCTGGCATCGTTCTTCTCTCCCGCACGGCCGTCTCACCACGTCTCGTTCTGCACAGAATTTCTTGTCCACCTCTGAAGGATGTCTCACAGAATCTATTAGGCACTGAAGATGGCTCGGATCTTGACCTAAAACCATCACGGTTTAGTGGGCACCTATCGAGGATTCAACTTCGACACTCCGCACGGATCCCTGGAAAGCCAGTGTGTTTTGCTCAAGTAGAACAAGCTAGAAGTCTCTAGCTGGATGAAATGACTTCACAGCCAATTCCTCGTACAATCTGTGATCTCACTTTCTCGTCTGTGGTTTTGATGATGCGACAACTGGAGAGGAGCAGCATCAGTCTATGCAGCGGACTAAGAACGTCCATATGGTGCTCCAGTGTGTACTTTTCGTACAATTCTTCTTTCACTGGCACATTTATATTGGTACTATCAGTGGTAACAACACAACATCACACACTATACCCTGTTGGAAAAGGTGGCTAAGATCGTAGAAGAACTGACAAATAGAGTTCCCCAGCCCACCGACCCCCCGAAGGGCGCTGAATATTGGGAATTGGTTTACGAGGACTTTCAGCGGAAATCGAAAGAGTTGGATGTGACAATCTCAACCATAAGTAGCTTATAAATTAGTAAATATGATGTTAGTGAGGCGTGTTTCCTCAAAATTTTATGAAGAACAGTACAATAGAGTTTTTGGAAATCTTGACGACCACTGAGACGCACCAATGCCTTTCGAGATGATTCGACACATCACAGTGATTCATCATTCAAGTTCCGCTACGGCTGCGGGGAGGTCCGAGACTAATATAGGAGTCCTCACAAAATCCTTTCGACTCGACCCGAGACGTGATGTTGAACATCACAAAGTGCTCTTACATCATGTTGGGCGCCGTTATTCGTGTGTGGATTGAGCCGAAGTCGTGCGAATGATAAACGGGAGAACACAATCGGATCCTTTCGCGACAAGCAGAGAGAGCCCTAAGTAAGAAAGAAAGAAAGCTATGACACATCAACACAGAATTTCTGGACCATATTATCTTCCGCTCCCTCGCGTTCAGACGGTAATGGGAATGCAGTTGATGGCGAGGAGACCACCTAGGAAGGAACCGTATATCAATTAGCATACAATGAAGATTATAACCAATGATCTACGCACCCCACTCGGCTTCGGGCGCATCGCAGGTGACGGTGGTGCTGCCGCTGAAAATGATCTGAGTTTCCGTTCAATTTGTGACGAGGCTTGGGATCGCCTACCAGTTGTTGCCGATAACGGTGATGGGCGAGCAGCTTAGCCCGACGGGCACATCGATCCCGGTGAGGTCGAGACCCAAGAGCGAGGCGACGGAGGAGGCGGAGTCGCTCGACGACGAGACAACACTGCTGCAGCACTGAGGTGATGTCGGGGTCGTCACCGGCGGCGGCTTTTTGATGTGGAAGCTAGGGAAATGGTCAGTCTTGACAGTATGATGATCAGCAATATATTATACCCAAGACAAGCGAGGCAAACCGGCTGTTTGTATTGATCAGCTTAATCCGCGTCGGTGAGACAAGATATCGAGACTTACGACTTTTTGGGCGAAAGCGAAGGCATCAACGGCGCAGGAAATGTCTGCCAGGATATCTGGTGGCCATCTTCATTGAACATAACGTAGTCATAAGGAACTCGGACTCACTGCATCCACCTTCGAGGATCGCAGCGGCGCATGCAACGCCCTCGGCCGCCAATGCCGTGAAGCAGTCTGATTAAAGGATGAATTGAGACCGGAACCCACCGGCGAAGTGTATGAGCACAAACCACACCAGCTGCACTGAACATCTTCGCGGCTCGTCAAATCGCTAGCGATGGCAAGATCACGAGCCTGGACTACGTCGAGGGCTGAGCCGTAGACGCTGGAGACGCCTGCCAGAATCACGAGAGGCAACCAAACAAATTTGAACTGCATGCTGAAGAGGTTGGCAGGGGAGGGCGGAGAGACACAGGTTGGGATGTGAGATGGGGTGCCGATGTTTTGAAAGAGTGAGTGTCTCGCTTTTATTCTCCTAGACAGACATTTTTTCCATTCAGCGACCGCTGCAAGTCCGAACCGACATCCACTGCTGACTGACGTGACATATAAAGCAGGTGTGCCTTGGGGCCCTTCAAGAATCGGCTGTCACGCTACAGTCTTTGGCGAGGGTTAACAAGGGCCTGCCGTGGAGTTACGTTCCGGCCACGGGTCTCGGAGATGATATCAAGCGATTTATCAACAGCGCGTTGCATGTCCAACGGCTGTCCAGACTTTAACGTGGATAGGGTGTCTGCGAAAATCCAAGAAATTTGAAATCAAGTTTGAATCAAGTTCAAAACAAGAAAACAAGCGCCCACTGATGCCAACAGCACAGCCACGGAGGGTGCTTATCCACAAAATTCTGTTAACCTCATTTTCGCTAACGAAAAAAAAAGAAATACAAAAGGATTATACTAATAGCTACAGAGTGTGTTGGGTGTATACGTGTACATTATATATCTAGTGAGTGAATAGGATACAGCATTTGATGCGGGAGGAATGAGGGTGAAAAGGACGTGGATAAACGCCAACAGCAAGAAAGAAATGGAGCAACGAAAGTATCATCTTAAAAACATTTCCACCGGGATCGGCTTCCTCCTCAGCCCGCTCCCCGTGCTCGTGTCACTGTGTCCCGAGTCCGAGCCCCCACTTGCGGAGGGGGACGACGACGAGTACGACCACGCACTGCGGCTTGACGCCGTGGACGCGCGGCGGCGCGGGCCGCGCTGCGTGGTGTACGCAGCGTAGAGCGCGGGGCTCGGCGTGTTCGCATCCATAGCGCAAGGCGCAGGCGAGGCGGGGTACGCGGCCCACTGCGCGGAAGCAGAGTACGGCGTCGCGGGCGTCACTGGGGCGGCTGCGCCCAGAGACAGCGCTGAGAACGGCGTCGGCGGCGCAGCGAGCATATCCGGCGGCGCGCACGAGGGGACGGACGTCGGCGCGGGTGGGCGTCCGATGATGAGGACGTCGTCGACGGTCAGCCGCTTGCCGCCCTTGCGCTTCTTCGGGTTGACGACCGTCGCGGTGCCCATGGGCTTCGGGTGGGCGCGGGGATACGCCGCGGATTTGGACGGCGAAGGCGACTTCGCCTTGGGCAAGTAGCGCCGCGCGAACGAAAACGTCTTGGGTGACGCGGGCGAACGCGCGTGGGCGGAGTGCATAGAGGAGAGGGTGGAGGAGGACCAGCGTGAGCGGAGGACGGGGGTCTGCGGCGCGGGGGCGCGCTCTTGGTGGGGCGGAGAAGTTGACGTGACACATAAAGAGGGTGAGTGCGAAGGAGACGGCGAGCGTGCGGCAGTGAGAAGAGGCTCCACGGCAAGTTTCAGCTGCGAAGCGCGCGGGCGTGGGTGCCAGCCCGTGTACGGTGCAGGGGCAGGAAGGGGGGATGGCGGGAACATCCACTTCTCTCCTTCCGCCCGCTCTTCCGTCTCAAGGTCATCCGCGAAGGGGGACAAGTTTCCAGAATCAGGCGATGGGGCAGAGGCGACAAGGGGCGATAGCGGCACCTCGTCGTACTCGTATGTACACTCTTCCCAGTCATCGTCCCCATCCTCCTCCGCCACGTCGTACGGCACGCCCTGCGTCTCCGCAGGGAAACGGTGCACCGGCGGGGAGAGGAGTGCAGCGAGGCGCTCGCTCGAGGAGCTCGAGCCAGAAGCTGCCGAACTCGAGCTGGAGGATGCTAGATGCAAATCGGTCAACGAGAGAAGGAAGGGAAGACGCAGGAACTCACGGGAAGGCGTGAAAAGCGGCGCGTATGCAGTATAATCCCCGCTCCAGGGTGTACTCAAGGCGTCCATCGGGATGGGTGTCCTAGGCGGCGGACGAGAATGTGCCTCCGGAGTTAGGTGTTGTTTTGCAATAGACGAGCCCGAGCGCGAATGAGAACCAGAAGTGATGATCGGCGGGGGCGGCGGCGCGCGCGTGGGGATGCTGATCGCGCGGCTAAGGCGCACTGAGGCACGATGCGATGTATATGCAGGGTCGAGCTGCTGAGATGGGCGTAAAGGCGCTGCTGTGGACGCGGGAATAATTGCAGACTCGCGGCGTGCCGCACGCGCTGTCGAGGTAGCAGGAGTAGCGGGTAAAGCCGACGAGCAAGGGAAGGAAGGCGGGAGTGGTGGGGCCAGGGTGATGAAACCGCTCGCGTGGGCAGCGTAATATTCATCGTCGTCTTGCCACACCTCATTGTCTTCCTGACCATCGGCACCTAATTTAGAGGGCGATGATACCGAAGAAGACGGTGCAGTGGATGAGGAAGGCACAGGTGGGATAGGCGACACGGAGCGTTTGGTGATGGTCAGCGGCTTGATGCTCTTGCACCGTATGACACACTGCGCCTGCAGCTCTGTCGCCACATAGGTCTCCGTTGTGGGGGATGGCGTTGGCGTCGTCGGCATACCGCTAGACATTGGGCTCTCTGACCCGGATCTGCTTCCCTCACCACTCTCCGACCCGCTGGACTCGCTCTCATATGAGTTTGGCGACTCGAAAATCGGCAAAGGCGGACGAGGAAAGTCAAACGTAGCGTCTTCTTCCGTGGTATCCTCCAGGAGAGCGGCGGGCAATCTGAGACGCCAGTCGGCGTCATCCAGACCTTGCACCGCGGTGAACAACGGAGAGGTATGCGGAATAGAGAGATCCGAGACACCAAGCCGCCTTTTCGCCTTCATACTGTTCTTTTTCGCTTTCTTTTCAGTAGACTTCGTGCTGCTGTTTTCCGGGACACTGCTGGGCTCCTCGAGGATGCTCGAGAGGCCGACGGTGCTTCTGCGGATAACGCGCGACTGGCGCTTGATATATGAGGAAACTGTACCATTTATTGTCAGAACACAGAGCCAAATTAAATGAAAGAAACAAGGAACTCACGGCTCATCGTGTAAAGTCGTTAAAAAAGTCCAAGTCGTTAGGATGCGAGCTCGTTAGATGGAGGTGCTCGCAATTAAGGTGAGACAACAAAGTTGAGAGAGAAGCCTCGCCACGCATTCCGTTTATACGTCTCTGGAGAGCCATTGTTCCAACCTTGTTCGCAAAAGAGCCCAAGCGAAGAACAATGGCAAGGGCACGTGATCGCTGCACCGCCACATCTCGGCTTGATCCGTCTTCCTATTGTCCGCTTTGACCAAGCTTTGACCAAACTCTAATTGTTCGGCTTGCGGTCTAGCGTCGCGCCTAGGATCTTGAATACAGGAAAGCAAGTCGTTTTTCCCCTTCCTTCAAATCTCAAAACTTGAAATCCTTTTGATCATGAGCGATGCTGACGATGCAAATGGCCCATCTCTGTCCGCTCAGGCTGGCAATGACAGGTAGCCATCGCTGATTTTTTTTGCCAAGGTCATACAGAGCACCGCAGACTCGTACTTCAAAGCTCAAATGGGCTCTCCTACCTCGCCAAAAATAATAATAATAATAATAATAAACAAGAGATACGCAGAATAGGAAGACAGCATTTGGGGATGCATAAAAAAGACACTAGCAGAACCCGACAAGGTCCTGGTTCTGTGTACTCTCCCGATTCTGCATCGCTTTTGTGACTTATTCATTTCTCAAGGCCGGTCCTTAAGCCAGGATGGAAAAATTTGCGAAACTGAGGCTTGAGCTAGCGAACAAACTCCACAGAAGTCAAATTCGAGGTATGAGATGTCGTATGCCATGTTCATATACAATAATTTCATTTCGCAGCGGAATATCCTGCACAAATACGATTCATACATTCTCAAGGTTCGCCCCAGTTCAGTCCTCTACTCGAGAATCGATCCATTCGTAATCAGTCATGGGCTGCTCGACTACCAGTTCCTGGTCCCTCGTCAACGGGATCCCCGTGCGTTTCGACGCAATGATTAAAGCGGCCTGGCGTTCCCGTTGTTGCTGCCATTGCCGCGCACCTTCGGCAGCCTTGGTACCTTTCGTTCCAAACACGCGATCCCAATATCCAGCGGTGCCAAAGTTGACGGCATGTTGGCCAAATGCGTATTCGTGATGCTCGTCTAGTTCCGTACACATCAGAGAAAGGTCGAAGGAAACGAAGATTCTGCATACCATGACTGCCTGGATCGTTCCAGCTCGTTCTGAAGCCGGTATGTGCGAGGACGGATGACGCGGTCCCTGCCAATAGCCAAACGTAGAGGGTGATGAGATGTGTTCCCCAGATTTTGGCGGTGCTCGTTTTGTCCGCGATTATTTGAGTGACTACCGGGCCAAACATTGCCTGTGAATCGTTGAATTCCTATTTGGAATATGAGAAGAGAGTAGCTTACGGGGAAGAGATTAAAAAGAATCTGCTCTGTCACACTACAGTACCATGCAGCGATTGCGAGATTTGCTTTGGAACGGTGGTGTGTTTTATGGGCGTTGCGGAGGAAACTCCCCAATTGCTCGGCGAGGAAATTCGGGAGGACTTTATGGTGAATTCCTTTACTCCCCCTTGGCGTATGTGCAATATAGTGGGGAAAGAAGTAGAAAGTGTCAGTAATCAGGTCCCACATGAGGATCTAAATGCTCTTATCAGTAGTTATTGCAGCCAGGAGGTGAAAAATTACCTGTATGGGCGGAACGAAGCTTCTGGGCGGCTTGAGAATGTTGTGCGAGTCGAAACTCGTTTGCAATAATATCATCCACATAACAAACACGACACACGTAGACACAAACTTGAAAGAGAAAAATCAGCGACATATGCGAAGATGAGACGCGTTTTGTTCAATACCAGATTCCGCAGCACACATCTAATGATCTTGGCCAGTTCGTGGTGATCGTCTGAGGCGCGATGATCTCGATTTTGGATACGGTCTCGTGTCCGCTTCGCATGCCTGGATTCATAGCTGTTGAAAAGATAATACAGCCAGGACTCTGGCAAGTATCGACCAAAGAACGACGCTTTTGCGTCCAGAAGATACTTTTCCAGCATTTCGGGCTTCCAGTGAAACAACTCGTGCCTCAATGCTAGCAACGCTATGCTGTGAAAATATTAGACGTGGTTTGATGATTGGAGTATGCATACCATAGGTAGGTGGAGCTCGTCATAAACGAGATCACGACAACGCCCCGCCACAAGCTGTATGGATTGAGCTCGGGAGAGTCCAAGCCCAGTTCACGGGCAAAACTTGTCTCTGTGAACCGCTTCCGGTAGTCGGTTGAGTGGTGTATGAAGGCTTCCCAATATCCAAGTGGACCTGACATCGTATTTTCTTAGCTCACATGGAGAGTGGTTGGTTGAGAAATTATACCGTAATGGTTCGTGTACATGAGCGTTATCCACAGAGTGAGTACTGGTTAATTGTTAAGAATTTGTAACAATTCTGGCGGGGAGACCAAACTCACAGCATAATGGCACCGGACCAATGGAGCGCGTTATCTTGCTAGGAAGTTGAGACATACGAAACCAGAACTCTCCTTGGATTTCTTTAGCTAGCCGCTCGTTGATTGTGGGGTCAAACGGTTCCCCATCACTTTCGCTTGAACCCGGAGGGGAAGAGCCGTCATTGGTAGTAGCTGGTTTTCGGAGTCGCGTCGTTGCAGCCATGGTTGCGAAGATTGTAAAATTTCGCTCTGGCACGAACTCAAAGAAGGATTCTAAAAGTGGAGGAAGTCGCAGCAAACAGAGGTGGACTATATAGGAGCTGGAGTAATGATCGGCTGAACAGCCCACTTGACAGATGTCTGATGTAAAATGAGACTTGCCCGGAGCCAAACAATTCCGAACATACTATTGAGGTCAAGAGCTATAGTACCGCCCCCGGGAAAACATCCTCCGGTCGTCCATGAGACTGCGATTTCTTTTTCAACCCAGATTACACTTTTCATTTATGTAATTTCAAGCAACGAGATCTTGCCGAACACGAAAAAGATTGGGGATGCGCATCTCCACGTCATCCCGCCCACACGGCGTTTCTCAATGGTCTCAAGTTTTCGTTAAGATGAAGAGAAAGCACAGTAACACAGCCTTACGCTGTTCCCAATTCATCGCCCACCGGTAATTTCCAATGCGAACGTGCGCATTGACTCAACTAACTGCGAGCTGTGGAAGACAAGACGAATTTGGACATAATTGCAAACCGGTTATCTACGCAGAAGTTTTTCACATGAATGACCCAAGTATTCCGGAGCCGACACTCACCACTGCAAGTCAACCACAGATGGTTGAAGCGCAGAGAAGAGTAGTACCTTCGAGGCGGTACCTTTTTCACTATCAATCTTTAAGTTGCTGGTAACTTATAAAGTGTGCAGTTGTATCACTCAGCATCACTCATCGGAGAGGGCCAAGAAATTGAATGCGCGTTATTCCATTTCATTCAAGTTTGCAGTAAGTACATGAGTCAATTAAAAGGTTTGATCGAACCAGGCCATTGTAAACCACACAGATTGACAGTTGCTCAATGTGTAATGGGATGATTCGCAACGGGGAATACACCAAATCGGACCGAGATTCTGCCGTGGTGTTGGACACAGCGCCCAGAGATCAGAATGACCGTTGGCTGCAACAACGAGTGGTCCGATTCTGCCTGTTACCGGACTGATCTGCAAAAAACTGTCAGAGGGCTCCACTTATAGGGTAAATTGAAGCTTACCTGCGCACAGAAGCAGTGTTCTGGACGCTGAAGAGTTCGCGACCAACAGGAGATTCTCCCGTGGTCGCACTGAAGAATTCCACAAATGCCGCACTCGGATAAAGAGCGGACAATACATAGAGATCCCCGTTCTGGACATCGCCTCGACCTTGCATGATGGACAAGTATCGGTAGTTAGAAGATAAGCAGTTGTGCCAGCAACGCCGACATCAATGAGATTCAAGCGAGTTTGGGTAGCAGGAGTGCTTTTCGTGACCGCTACGGGCGAAAAGTCCTCACTGCTGCTAAGGACACAGACGCTCGTGTCCGGAGGTGCTGCGGAGGTATCCAAATAGACCTGGAGACGGTTTGGTCCGCCACAGGTTTCAGCGGAATTTCCCGAGCAGGCCATCTGTGCGCATTGGCTGTCTGGAAATTGTCTGTGCCTTGCAGGAACGAGTCGCACCCTATTGCAATGAATGAGGTTGATCCTAACTCTATAAGACTATTGAGACGTACAACATTCGCCTCCAAATTCAAGGCCGCCAATGCAAAACCTGCAGTTTGCAAGCCGAGGTACAAGCCTCTACGGTCATCCCACCGGTAACAAATTTCTGGTGCTGAAGCTGACGGAAAGGGTTGTCTCTGGCAGAAGTGTGAGCATCACAACTGACAGGACAGAATACAGTACTCACATAAAGCAGCCTTGATAAGTCATGTTCCAACAGCAGTTGGACTGACTGTTTGAGCCGAGATCTGGGTAAAACCAGTGAGTACGAGGAGAGAGCCCAAATAAACATTTTGACTCGCCGTATGCCAAACTACACGCTCGTATTTATATGAACATCTTTTCTTGCCAAACAGCGGTGTCAAAGTGCCTTTCTGACGCGCGACAGAGAGACAGTCAGGGCCGAAGATTTGACCATCGGCAAAGCACTCGTACCTTGATTGCTGAATGAGATTGAACCTGGTGTTGCAGAAAGCTTGGCAAATTCGAGGGTGGAATTTTGTCATACCGTTGTGAAAGGGTCTAAGGTTGCCCTCTCTAGGCATTGTCTAGACAAAGAGCCGGATGAATCGGAAAGACTGCACAGACGACTACCATAACGTGATGATAAGCAATATGAAGCATCGGAGGCTGTCACATTAGCTCGGGCTAGGAACCCGTTGCTGCTCGTCCGCCGCTTGTCCAACCCACATTGAGACCGTCGAGCTGCTTGCGTAAAATGTGCAAAGCATCGCAGCGGAATGAATGATGCCCGAGGGTAAGCCAAGGCCCGGGTATGACTCTGTGTGTGAACGACACGGTCACACCTGGCGAGCCGGGAGAAAATGCTGCAACTACGGCAAATTTAGCCGAATTGGGCTCACCCCAATTCGCCTGCGTTTTGTCGCATAATCCCGCTGAGTCCTTTTGCTGGATACTGTAGCCGGAGACCAGTGTTCGCGCAGGCCTTGTGCATAGAAAGCTTTGAAAAAGACGCAATCTTCGAATTCGTGAACTCGCAAAGGGCGAGAATATGTTGCAAACGCGACAATTGGGGAGAGCGAGTCGGACAGACTTTAAAAAACAAAACGGAGAGAAAAACTGAAGACTGGGCAGGAAAGAGTTGGAGGTCGATTTCGCATGAGCCTACGAAAAGAGAGTAGCTGAGCTTGCCATCAGAACGAAGAAGAGCAACGAAGGACGCGCTGCATACTTCGGCTTGGAAAAGCCGAAGCCGACGATCGCCGAAGACCCGATTTGGACTGCTAACCGCCAAGCGGCCCAAAAAGGCAGGTGGCCTTTGACAAGCGCCCCATGATGCGCAGGCACCATCCCACCATCAATCCAGCTCCAGACTTTCGCATCAAACTCCTGGCGCTCTTTTGGATTCCTCTGGCCTCACCATCAGCGAAGTAGACGCTTAGGTGGAGATTTGTGTCATACCGTTGTCTAAGGTTGTCGTCTGCAGGTTGTAGAATGCGCGGAAATGAATCGGAAAGACGACAGACTATCATACCAAGACGTCGCCAAGCCAACAAATGTGGGCTCTCGATGACTGGGGTGTCAGCACCTAATAGATGGGGCTGTCACATTGAAGGCTAGGAACGAAACTTCAAAAGACTTCAAATTTGGGTGAGCAAATACGTCGGCGGATGAAACTCCTCTGCCACTCGTCCGCCACCCGTCTGCAACTCATCTGCCACTTGTTCAATGTCAAACCTCATTGGGACGAGCCCTCAAGCTCAGTGGCGACCATTTGCGACTCGGAGTTGCGATGCGGAAAAAGGCAGATCAAGTTGAGAGTCAGAGATCAAGCGCAGCGATACCGCCAGCAAAGCCACGGGCGTGACTAAATTTCAGGTGTACAGATATAACGAGTGAGGGAATGAGTTACAATATGTTATAATATATGCTCAGCAAGTTCTAGTGCGAGCAAGGTCGATACACAATTCGAAAAAAAAGGCAAAGGTTAAGGAGTGAAGCTTGAAGATAAGTAATGACCGGTAGTGCCGTAGGGCCTTCACATTATCGCGATGGGGGGGAGGAGTGCGGTGGTAAGTATACGCTGTCCCCGAGGTCAAGTGGTGTCCCACAGTGCAGAATGCAGACGAATACGAGGCGGCGCGGGAAGTGTGCAGGAGCCGGCGGAAGACTACGAGTATCCAGACAAACTGGAGCTCATCGACGCGCGCGGGGCGTTCTCGTCCTGCGCATGGCGTGCCTTCGACGGCGGGCGGAGGACGGTCACGCTGCCCATCGGCCGGGGCATGGGCTTCGGCGGGGGCTGCGCGCGCGGTGCCTGTCCTGCCGTGTAAGCGGCAGCGGGCGAGACGTCCCTTGCCCTCCCCCGCCCATGCAAACGAAGCTCTTCTCGCGTGTATGCGTATGCGGACTGCGCGGAGAGGGTGGAGACTGTCGACGAGGACCAGCGCGAGCCGAGCACGGGAGTGACCTGGTGGTTTCCAACGAGATGGGAGGGCGAGTCTTGACGCGGCAGAGAGGAGAGCGAGGGGTGTAAGAGGACGCGGAGAAGGGCGGAGGCGCAAGGGACGGAGGAGGCACACGAGACGTGGATGCAGATAAAGATTCGTTAGATGGACGCCGGTGCCATTGCTCGCGTGCTCCGAGTCAGTGCGCTCAGACCAGAGAAGGACACGGCGCCGACGCGACGAGCGGCGAGGCGGCGCGTCCTCCTCGAGGGTACGAGCGCACCCTCCGGCTCTCCGTCTGCGTAGAGCACCCACTGGGCCCAGCCTATCCTCACCCGCTTCCGCGCTCACGCTACATCCCCTCCACCTCCATCGCGCGGGACCGCAAGGCCTCCGTACATGACGCCCAGCACCACACTCCCCGAGCCTGCAAACATCATCAGAACCTACCATCATAGGGAGGAAAACACATACCCGGATGCCAAGTCGCAGCCACCGGCGAGGGCGTCGGCGTCTGCAGAAGGGGCGCATACGCCGCGTAGTCGGCGCGCGAGGTCCCTTCCCCATCCCATTCCGCGAAGTCGGCGGCGCTCCGGCGCGCTCGAGCCCCGCGATTGAAGGGGCGGGGCGGAGGACGAGCGCGGACGAGGTGGGGCGGGAGAAGTTGGGGACTTGGGTCTGCGGGCCCTCAGGTGAAAAAGGGCGGCTCGAGGGGAAGGGGCCGAAGGTGAATTGCGAATGGGACTGCGAGGCAGAGGAGGCGGAAGAGGATGTCGATGTCGAGCGCGGACGAGACGTGGACGCCTCCACTGGATTGAAGCTCCTTGCGTCAGAGGTCAAGCGTGAATGTGAATGCGAGTTAGCGTGTACATGCGAATTTCGCAAATGGAAAACATCCGCGGACATAGAATCGAAGTGATATGAATGGGGGGACTGCGAATACGAAGGTGATGAGCCCATTTGAGAGGGCGAGTGTGAGTCAAGCGCGGGGTTCAGGGTAGAGGAAGCCGTAGAAGGCGCGAAAACTGAAGAGAGAGGATTCGACGGTGGGCGGAGGCGGCGGCGGCGGAGCGCGGCTGGGCGCCGGGGCACGCGATCGGGTATGAGTACTTATGTTGCCACCCCGCCATCGCGAGGAGGCAAGGATACCAGATTCGCGCTGCGTCGTGGAAGGTCCGCAGATGCGGTAGATGCCGCTGGGGATGTTGTCGATAGAGAAGCGAGCTCGGCTGCTGGAGACGCGGAGGCCGAGACAGAAGACGTAGCGGCGGGGTGCGACAAAGGGAGAGGCAGCGGCAGCGGGGGCGCGAGCGCGACGGCGGCGCACGCGTGTGCGGCGTAGTATTCGGCCGCGTCTGCTTCCTCCGGGATGGCTTGATACAAAGCCGTAGATGAAGCCAGAGCCGGCGCAGAGGACGAAGGAGGGGCTGCGGGGGGTAAAGGAGGCACAGACAAAGAAGGTACACCCGCCGCGAGCGATTCGTGGTGCTCTGCGGCCTGACGGTCTGCAGCGCACCAGACAAGGTTTCTGCATCTGGGTTTGAGTCTGTGTTGAGTACGTGGGGGTAGTAGGAGTCGTCGGCGGTCCGCTGGACGTCGGACTTGAACATCCCGAGTGCGGCTGAGAACAGTCCGACTCGGAGACGATCGAATCGACGCTGGAATGCGGCGAATGCGAGTACCGCGAACACACGGTACGGACGTCCAGCGCAGATGTCGGCGGCCGGGGAAATTCGAGCACTTCCTCGTCTTCCCCAGAATCTGAGTCACAGTGGGTGAACCGCCAGTCTGCGGAGTCGCGACTGAGAGAGAAAAACACGGTAAGATGCGCAGATCCGAGACACCCTGGCGGCGTTTCGCCTTCACGCTCTTGGATAGATTCATTTGGGTTGAATCCACCTCCGTTTGGATTGTTCCAGAGCCGGCGCTGGATCCATTTGAGCCTGCTTCTCACAGATATTCGTGAGCGGTGAAATTCGGCGCACGACGCGTGTCTGCGCTTGATATGAGGAGATACTATGGGTCCTCTGTCAGAATTATTCTTGAACGTGGACAGAAAAGATAAAGAAGCCTTACAGCTCATCCTGGTGCCAACGTCGTCAGAAAGTAGAACTTCAAAAGGACTTATCCTATAGGTAATTGTAGAGTTCCCCGCAGGCAAAGCAGACAAGGCCGACGAGCAAGGAGAGACGGAGACCCAACGAGTCAGACGACGACATTGCTGGGTGCTCCCGCGGCTTTATATGACTCATTGTCTTGGTGGACGGAAGAGACAAAAACGCCCGTGTCCAAATCGGGACTTGCGATCGGCGGAGTTTGAATCCTTTGTTGCTCCTTGTCCTTGTCTTCCTCCAGCCGGTTTAGTCTTGTTGTGTCTCCATACTGAATATCTTTATTGTTCTTGCTGCTCTCTTGGACCCACTAGTAGACAATTACTGTGAATTTCTTGAAATTGGCGTCGACTCGTTCAGACAGAATCCGGCGTCCGCACTTGGTCCGCACAGTCGAGATCGGGACGGAGATAGGGGCTGCTAAGCAAGTTCAAGCTTAGCTTACTCAGAACTTCCGTTAGATGCGCGTGCTCGTCTTCCTTCCTCCCTGCGCGCGGCTTCGTGGCTCCAGATTCTAACCATCGAATCCCTGGAATGCCCACGCGTCTTCCTCAAACTTCTGTCTTCTTGCTTTGGAACAACACAATGCATCGTCTGGTGCTGAGGTAGGAACGTCCTGCTCAGGCTAAAAGTCCAAGAGATTGAGACTGGTACAAACCCCTACGAATATCTATACTATCTTGTACTCTCCTCGAGGGCCACAATCCTCTCTACCGCTCTCTTGTAACTCTCGCTCGCCTTCAGCACCTCTGCGTATGCGAACACCTTCGGAAACGCCTCTTTGTTCAAATACGCCGGACTACGCTCTCCCATCCCGCCCGTCAGTACCATAACGGGGTACTCATCATGATATCTGCGCCCGTAATTTCGCACCGCAGAGATACGGCCCGCCATCGGGCGCAGAGGCGAGCTGTTCCTCGAGAAAGGTAAAATGGGTCACGAAACCGGGGTCGACGAACGCTTTGTTCAGTTTTCGGAGATCTGCGACGTGACGGGGCGGATGAAGAAAGGGACAGGGGAAATTTGATTGCTATGGGTGCGTGGGCGTCGGTCAGTATCAAGGTGTTCACTGAAGTTTGAAAGAGAAGTATGTACGAACCATTGGAACCAATCCAACCTGCACCAACGCCATCAAGGAGCCCTCGCAATAATGCATGTAGTACCGTGGCGCATGTACCCCTCGGTCTCGCCGCCGACCTTGCCTTCGCATCCCGCTTTCCACTTGCTCGGATCAAAGCGGGACCGAAGTGCTCGCACAAATACTCCACAATCAAGGCCGACTCTGCGATGGTGTGGTCCCCAATCGTAAGGACGGGAGCTTTGCCGAGGGAGTGAACTGCCTTCAGCTCCGGTGCAGCGAGTTCATTTGGATCACGCTTATAGGTTTTGATTTCGTAAGGCAGTTGTAGTTCTTCGAGGAGCCACAGTATTCGCTGGGCGCGCGATCGTTCGAGCCAGTGGAGGGTTATTTTAGGTGTGTTGGATTCGGATTCGGTGGGCATTACTGCGGGGAAATGATTCGGCGGAGGGTTGTTAGTGAAATGAGACTGGAGTTTGAGAGGCGCAGTTTGGGCTTGGCTTGGGCGCAGTTGATGTTGAATGCGGTGACGGTTCAGCGGCCAGCCGTATTTAAATCAAAATACCCGGGCCCGGGACACTACGTGAGTCAAGACGGAACGGACCGTTTGTAACGACGTTAACGAGGCGGAGCCACGCAGCTCTATTGAATCGGAAACTGGCATCCGGTTTGGTCCGACTCATCAGGCTCCGTGATTGCCCGCAATTTCAAACAATTACCTCGCTCTTCTCGTCACGGTGCAATTTCCCCATGCAGCTTTATCCCCCTCTCATCTCGTCCCCGACGTTAGGATTTGCTTCCCCATTTGCATTCAAACTAAGTATCCCACTCTGGAAACTGCACCGCAGTTCTCTCATAATAATCGGTCTCAAAGTTCAAAGCCAGACTTCCTTTCCCCGCCTTCAATCGCCTCTTTCGACTACTACGGCCTACGCTAGTGGCATCGAACGGCACCAAAATCTATCCGTACTGTGATCCGCAAGTGTACGCAGTTTGTCCAGCAAAAATGTGGACTCCCACAAAGAATTTTCGGAGTCTGGACACCTACGCTCCATTACGTGCTTCAAAAGCGGATCTTCCTGCTAGTGCCGCGTATTCTTCACGTATCCTTTTTTTTTACTCCCCGGGCATAAAGTGCTCCCGTCTTCCCTCTTTTAACCCTTTTTATTTTATTTTCTTTCTGGCTTCCTCCGAGTCTTTCCCAAGGTCTGGCTCATACCGTGTTACCACCCCAGGTATCCAATTCGGACGTGGTGCACGGTGCACCCTCGCTTTTCGTACGTCTGCGATTCTTCAAAATAAATACAGTGAGAGTCCGGGGTTCGACTCCCCGCGTCCGAGTTATCAGTTACAGCTTTTTTTCTTCTTTTGAGTATCTACTACTGTAAGCTTGTACGTCGAGCAGGGCACTTGCAGTACGATACCTCGGACCCAACGGTCAATAAACTCTTCGCCGAAAATTGAATCCATCGAGCGAGAGAGGTACGCCGCGTCCCGACTCGTTAATATGCCCTGCGGCAACGCAGCTCCTCTTTTTAGCCTGCATCTCGAATTAAACCGTGCACTTGTATGTTGAACTCGAGCGTGGTGTACGGTACACCCTGGCTTTCTATCAATCGGGTCCATGGCAAATGTAGCCAGCATCCGGGGTTCGACTCCCCGCGTTCGAGATGATGATGATAGTAGCCCTTTTTTTTGTTCCTGCTGCTCTCTTCAAATGCGGGTAATACATAGTCAACGGTAGATTGATTTTAATGACTGCTGTATACCAGCGGCACACCCTCAGTTTTTTTTTTAGCTCCGAGCGGCGAGCGGAATCCAAACTTGAACTTTGAACTTGCGTTCCTTGGGACCCTTCTCCTGCACCTCAGATTAAATTTCATGGCCAACCCAGGTCACTTGTGTGATTAGAACTTGGGCGTGGTGTACGCTACACCCTCGCTGACCGTGACTCGCTTCGCCTCTTACGTCGAAATATAACGAGAGTTCGGAGTTCGACTCCCCGCGTCCGAATGGAGCATCGAAGGACGATGTCCCTGCTCCTCCTCAGCGCACGCAACCGGCACATCCTGTTGCATCATCCTCCCAGGTCCAAGCTGGAAGGCGGGACCGAGATGCTTCGTCGTCGCGGCCTACAAGGGATGACCGTCACCGAGACGGGAATGTCCAACAGTCCTCGTACGCAGGGGGCTCGCAGCGTGGCCGCGATGCTAGTCGCGGCCGTG
>JARJLF010001333.1:0-84331 GCA_029378395.1 Mycena leptocephala
TCTCCAGATGTTTATGGCTGCTGCGTTCAGCTTTGTCCTGTACACCTTAATCTTCCTTCGCATGCGTGGCAATATCGTATTGGAAGGTAGGCGTATCTCATTCCGGAGAACCGGGACAGCATGGCGAGGAAAGCAGTTTGAAAATCAAGCTCTTGCTATTGCCAGGCTAATGCTTTTGTGCGCCAATTATTATTACTATCATCCAACTATTCGGCTGACCTTTGCTTGAGATATCCGGTGATTAAACCTCTAACCCAGTTCGAACGGCTTATACTGACTGGTTCAGGTGGCCTACACGATTATAATTCTACCTATCGCTGCTTCGCGATTCAGCGCTTTCGCTGGTAACGACGTTCCTTTCGAAGTTACGATATTCAGGCGAGTCGTATTCCATTATGCCGTGTTCAAACCACTCAATTAGATTTGGTTTATTAGTGCGGCAGTGTTCTTGTTATCTGGGATTGTCAACGTCACACTGTTCACGACGACTCGGCGCATTCTTCCTCCAGATTCGTTCAAGATTCCGAAGTGGACTATATCACGTCCCCAGCCGATCCCGGATTATACTGTTGAAGCTGGGCCCGATTCCTACTACCAATCCTCTGGAACATATGCCGAATCACACGAGGAGAAGGAAAAAGACTATTCCTCTGACATAGAATCAGCGCTTGCGCCTGCGCCCCTCCGGATACGCACCACTGAATCTGAAGTATCCCCGACAACGCTGGCGGCCCCCTCTAGATCTCACCGCGGGAGTGGGAAAGCGTGTATAACCTGTACGAGTCAACCTCAAACATACCTTTGACGCCACCGGATGATGCCCAACCGAACGCACACCATGTGGAGTACTGACCAATGAGACCCAATGAGCCATTATTTTTATTTTTATTAGATGTACTTTATGTTCTTTCTACATTACCGAAGAAGCTGGATTAATGTGATCTATTCGGCTGACCACGGAAGTGTACCGGCTAAACAACTGTGTGTGGACTGAAGGACACCAGCTGAGGAGCGGCCTAAGTTCAGGACAGCTCAAATAGTATGGTGGGTAGCGCGCGTCGTAGTTTCGCTGTCGACGTTTATTGGCCAGGAAGGTGTGGCAACCGTAAAGGTCTGCCCGATACGGTAGATATCCATTTTGACGCTACAGTAACGTATCAGCGAGGCCGAGAAAGAGAATTATTGGCCAACTGACTTCGCCCTGACGCGCTTGAGAATTATCGCCATCCATGTCTATGCCGATATAGGTGAAGCGACTCTCTGGCCATTGGATAGCGGCCCGATGCAGTTCTACAAACCGAGCCCGCTTCATCTCGTAGCCCACGACAGTTATTTTCTCGGGGTATGCCCCAGTGTACTCGTGGAAGCGAGCGATAGAAAAAAGCAGGTTCTGAAATGAATCTAGGGCAAAGCCTTCAGAGGTAGCACGACTGAAGGTTTCCGACTGAAAGAGGCCTGCACTGAGTGCCAGTCGAAGGTATGATTCACCCTCTGTAGTCGTCGATGTCCGCTGGGTCTGACCTCTGGTGTGTTGTATGTATCAACCATATTATGACGTAGAACAACAAAACCTACCCACTAAATACGACGAGTGACCGTTCATCTTCAAGTGCTAGTCGCGCACTGACGGCAAAAAAATTGAGTCTAGCTACTCGGAGGGGGGTTCGGAACGACTGACGCATTCGAAATGTGACGAAAGAACACGTCCAAGAGGCTAGACTTGAATGCATTGAATTACAAGAGAAACTCAGAACAAAACAAAAAAAACCTCTTGGTTCGTTTGATAAGATCGAAAAGCCCACTCGTCAGCCCTCATTCTCAGGTCTGGGTTGGTCCCCTTCCATATTGCATGACCAGGCACAACGATGAGGTGGTTCAATGTATAATGAAGATTGGGAAGGGAAGCCAGCATATTCAGGCGAGGGGTTAAAGGGGCGGGGCTGACCGACGAGAAATACAAGTGGACATTGAACAGAAAGGAGATGGATGCAAGCATGGCAAGACCTAGGACAGCAAGATTCGTAGCCCGAGAACGGTTCAGCAGCCAAGTGCGCCTGAGGGTAAAGCCATTCCTGCGGTCTGTCGACACGGGTGTCGGGAGCATGAACTGAGCCGTATGATAGCGAGCTCGATACTGCGTCTGCGACACCCCAGTGAGCTCCTCGGGTATTATGTAATGCCCTGTTAGGTGGCTTAAGTTGTCGAGAATTTAGGTACCTAAGAGGTCCCCTCTGACGGGAGGCCCGACGTCTGCGGGATATTTATGATGCTTCTTTCCGTCACGCAACTGACGCTGGCCGCCAGCGCCTCCTCCGGAGGTGCCAGAGGCGAAATTTCGGTAGGTCTTTTGACGCCGCGCACATACACATTTACAGGAGTAGATACACAAAATGTATTTTAAAGTGAAATATACAGCAAAATGTCACCGGCGGCGGCGGGCAGCGTGAAATTAGTGGCCGGGCGGCGTGCGTTTGCATTCGTTCTGCGCCGAGCGTTCGCATGGCATGCATGATGGCGGGCGCGGAGGCGTTCACATCGCGCAGGGGCAGCCACGAAGGTCGTCGCAGCAGCACAGTGGTGAACCAGTGCAGCGGGCAGGTGCGAAACCAGCGGCGGGGCGGCGTGTTCGCGTTCGCTTTGCACCGTTCGGGGGGCGGCCGTCCGCATGGTGTGCGTAAGGGCAGGCGCGGAGGTGTTTGCATCGCGCAGCGGCGCCGCGGGACAGGGGTGAACCAGCGCGGCGGGCAGGTGCGAAACCAACGGCGGGGCGGCGCATTCGCGTTCGCTTTGCACCGTTCGTGGGGGGGCCGTCCGCATGGTGTGCGTAAGGGCGGGCGCGGAGGTGTTTGCATCGCGCAGCGGCACCGCGGGACAGGGGCGAACCAAGGAGCAGATGCGAAACCAGCGGCCCAGCGCCTTCCCTTTCGTTTGCACCGTGTGGGCGCGTGCATGCGAGTACTCATTTGGGCGGCGGGCAGGACTGGGCTGGGGTAGGCAGCGGGTTGGATAATGAGCCGCGGCCTGCAGAATTGGGGCCGCTCTGGCAGCGGTACAGATATATACGGCGCGGGTGCAGGCAGAGCATGGCGGCGTATCAAGAACAAGCTGCAGCGGCTTACGCAGTGGTGTTCGCATCGGCAGGGGGCTGCGCAGGCGGGTGCTTCTGTGCAGTGGCGGGGCGGGCACAAAGCCGACGGCGGTAGGCAGTTAAGCTGCGGTGGAGGTGCATTTACATGGGCGAGGCTTTGCTGGGCCATCACACGACGGCTGCAACTTCTCGCGTTTACTTTCACGTCGGTGAAGACTGCACAATAGTACCACGGCACAGTAGCGGGGGCGCAGCGCGGCGAGTCGAGGAGGTGTGGGTAAGGTGTATGCATACTTCGCTTGATGCTAACCTTGCATAGCTGCAGACGTGAGTCTGTTTGAGAAGACTCGGGCGCCGTGGGGAACAGGTGGGTCACGGATACCTAGGGACTGGCGATTAATTCCAGACTCCACAGGGGTGGGCGGCGGAGTCGGGGAGATGCGCGCAATGGACAGTGTAGTGCGGTGCAGCGGGTCGGAGAGTTTGTGGGCAGATGGATGTGTTTGCTTCGCGTAACAGTGACCTGGGTACTTCAAGATTTCCGGCGTGGCCAGAGGCTTTTCGGGTGGACTCCAGCAGCGCAGGGATGAATGGAGTTGCGGCTTGTGTGGAAGATATGCGCATTCGCAATGGGCGAGCGCCACTGCATCCACCAGAGGCAGGGTGGCCTGCTGTATTTGACATGGACGAGGTTGGGAGAGGCATCGGCGGCGGTGGGAGCGCAGGATAAGATGTACGAAGAGATTTGGTGCGCGCCGTGAAGCTGTGAGGAATGTTTTCCACGACTTAGGGGTTGATTAGAAAAATGGTATAGTGAAGAAATTAAAGACAGGGCGGCGTACTGGAGGCCCTAAATGTGTCTGTAATCCCGTTCACGATGTCCTGCGGTCACCTCCTCGAGGAAAAAGGCTCTGGCACGGCGGACTACATTGAAGATGGTGGTGAAAGGCAAGTTATTAATGCGAATTGAGCTGGTTTTTGGGCGATTTCGTGCACGGCGAAATAAAGGGTCTGGAAAAATGTGAAAAAAAATCAATGGGCAGCGGGCATCATACCACATACGATTCCGATCTTCAGACCCACCGGTCGCGTGTCAGATACGGTGCAGAGAAAAAGAATGGCGGGGGTTGACGTTTATTCGCAATCCAATTGGCTGCTCGTTGAGGTAAGTGGCGCCGCCACTTGACACCTCCGACCTCCAGGGAAGGTGGGAGGCCACCAGGAGGCGTCGTCGCGGCGAGCCATCGCCGCAGTGTGGTGGTGAGATCAAGGTGAGATGAAAGCAAGATGAAAGGAAACAGTTTCCGCTTAGACGCCCGTAAGCGCCGGTCTGGATCACGCCAAGATCACGCTTTGATGCCACATCCAGCGCCTCTGTCCCGCCTCGTTCGCCTCCGTTCGTCGCCACCTCCACTCCAGCTGCCTCTCAGAGACAGAGGGGCACTGTTGCACGCTTGACCCACCTGCACAATGATACTTTGATAGGATCTTGCAAGAAACTTAGATACTCATCTTTATTCAGAAATACAGAATTTCTGCAGTGGCGCACCTCGTTCAATCTGGTTTCAAGTCTGCGAAACATGTCGGCACCAGAAGCCGTACTCACTATTTCTAAAAACCCCGCCAATGCCGCTTCAAAAGCGGCTGCAAACTTTTGAAGCGCCCCCGCGCCCCCTGCAGCTACTTTAGAACCCATGGTTTTACGCTGTGCTTGCTCAATTGCACAAGATAGGGCTCCAATTTAATGACTGCACAATTGAACTATGCCCGGTACCACTCTCCCAGCCAATTATCGACACCGACGCCACGCCCCAACCGCCGCCGGGACAGAAAGCGCCACATCCAAAAGCTACTTGACCGTACAATCACGCCATTTATCGCGCCGCTGCAGACCATTTATTGGAACCCAACCGTGCTCCCAACCACCACCACGCTGCGAATTCCGCCGCCCACCCCCGACCGCCGGATGGTGCACACATGAAAGCCGCCGCCGCATTAAGGGTAGCCTTATGCGATGAAAGTCGCACGTACGGTTCGAGTACAATCGTGCCATGTAACGCTCTGCTGCACACCCCCGCTCGAACCCCATCCATCGGCACCCCGTGCTGTGCGCAACCGCCTCCGGACGCCGCGGCAAGGTACAACCGCTGCCGCTGTCCTGTAAATTATCTTTTTGTGTATCTTGGTACTGAAATAAATCCAGGTGAGAGTCATAAATGGTTGCGCAGCGGAAAACGGCCAAAAAAATCCCGCCTCCAGAGCTTTTGTCCCACCATCAGTCCCTCCTGCCGCTCCCACACGACGCGAGCGCCTCTGTACAGTGCCCCCTGCTCATGTGAGTCCCTCTGCGCGACCCCTCGCGTGATGCGAACGCAAAAACGCGCCCCAAACAGGGTTTATGCTGGCCCCCAACTGGTTACGTGCCTCCCCCGCGATGATTTTCGTTGTATAGTACAATTTATTTTGCGTATCTACGTTTAATATATCCGCACCTTGCACCGACTGTTATGAACAGCGACAATAATGTCACCTCCGGACCTCTGGAGGAGGCGTTGGCGGCCCCTGTCAGTTCAATTACTAATAGAAGCATTCCATATAACGCGGGCCTCCCTCAGAGGCGTACCTCTTAGGTCACTTAATTCACGACAACTTAAGCTGCCCAACGGGTTTACACGTAATACCCGAGGCGGTCACTGGGGTGGTCTGCGACTCGGAGATGAACTGAGGCACCTGACTAGCAAGAGAGTCGGGCCGGACGCCGAAGGCCTGGCAACGAAACAAATAAGTGACAACGTCGCGTAAACAACGCGTGTCAGAATTGCCTTTTCACTGTTTGCTTTAACCACCCTCCGTTTTTTGTGAATACCAAGTGAATGTTGTCGTCATTTGAAAGTGCACATGTCGACACGAGTCACCAATTACGAGCTAGTGATAACTAGTGATCATATCTCGGAAAAGAAACCTAATAATCCATCTTGATCATCTACACTTCCATCGCTGTCGTATTCGAGTTGCCATGTCTGGAGCCGGATCTTCATCAACTCGTCCCAAAATAATGTGGATTCCCCGTTGCGCTCGAGAAACAATCGGATACGTCTCAACCATCGTTTGACCAAATTGAACCGGTCTTCTCCCGTTTCTTTGTCTGCCGAATTGAACGGGGGTAAACCCTCTTGGTGAGCTAAGACGGCGACCTAAATCGGTCAGCCAGAAGTTCAAAGTAAGAAGGTCACCCAACGAACCTGCCCGAGCCAATAGAATGGCAGTGCTGGTAATCGATTGATTCGGTCTCAACACGAGGAACGAAAGAGCTCACCATTTTCAAAGAAGGAGTGTATTTCTGTGGTCTGTTGGTAGCCTGTACGACTAGACGTCCAACTATGGAGCCAATTGTGCAACGCGAATTGCGCCTCCAACATCGCTTGACTCGGCGCTTCTTCGCCTCTTGACGCATCCGATGCCGGATTAACAGTTTCGGAACATGCAACGAATAAGTCTCGAAGTATGGGGTGGATGAGAATAAAATGGGCAAAACCGCTCAAATTTGGTCCAGGAATGAACTGCGGGTTGCTCATCGAGGCCAGATTTGTACATAAATCAGGACCCGTGAGACGGTGTTGTGAAGACGGATGTAGCGAAGGCGTCTGAATGATGGAAAACCATTCTTCGGCGGACCCTGCTTTCCAAAGAGCGACCTCACAGGGCAGCTTCAAAGTAAATTCACCCGGCATGTAGGATGACGGCAAGCCGAAGAAGATTGGCTGACAGCAGTCCTGGAGGTAAGAAAGTATTAAAGCTCTAGCCCAAAAGAAATTAGTGAGAAGGTCAGACGGGGAGTGATAACTTGCCTTTTGGTCGTCTCGTAAAAGGCCCATTCATGCCACATTGTCGCCACATTGTCCGCTTTGCTAGGCGTCCACGCAGAGATTTTAGAGATTAATCCCGCTCGACGGACCATCATGACGAGCATGGCATGATATATACTGGAGGCGGCTCGCTCGTCTGAGTTTTGATGCGAAAGACCTATACTTTGCAACAAGATAACAGCAATCACCAAGTAAACTTGTTCAGTAGAATCCGACAAAGCTTTAGCCTGAGGAATGAGTAAGTATACTGTGTCTGAAGAGCCTATCTTGCTACACACAAATGCCTTAGCAAGGCCTTCTCGGGCAACAGCGAAGTATTCGTTTATATAGGTCGAGGCTTTTTGAGTGCGAACGAATAGCGCTCCACAGGCCTTCATAGACTTTATGAGATATGGCGGCTTGTCTAGATATTTAGGTTATACACGGAATTAGTCCAAGCAGAGGAATCATGTACCTTCTAAACTGAAGGTCGCACTGTGTACTATCGGCCTATGGTCGCAGTTAGCGATGCCAATTATGAACAGAATGTAAAAACCAACATCTGCGCACCAAAGACATTGAAAAAGAGATATACTGATGCCCTTCATTGTTAGTACGAGCGAAGACCAAAGATGGAACCTGCTTACGGTAATGCTTTGGGTCGGCTTCTTTCAATTCGCAGCTGAAAAAGTCGCTCAAGAGTAAGGATTGTTCGCTTTCTGCCTGTGGGAATGACTTTTGAGGAAAGGTTAACAGCTCTTGGAACCAAGGTTGCAGCACGCCAGTCTGCAGTGGTATTTCCTCCAATGAAGGTAAGGGGAGTGGAAAATCATCCAGCGATCTCGGATTTGCAGAAGAAGAGAAGATGTCGGTGAAAAAGGGTTGAAAAACATCGTTCCCATACATAGGAGACAAATGACTGTGAACCAAGCCGGGAGCTGGTAATAGGCCATCGTGGGCTGCCAATGCATTCAAATCTGCCAGCTCCTCGGAAAGGGAATCAAGATGTGGAAACGATGTATCCTTTTCTGGACCCCCCTTTTCCGTTGCCGAGATGGAAGTGCGGGCAGTGTTAGTCATTGCAGATTGGGAGGTAGTCAAACCAGAAAGAGCGTTAATGTCCGCATCTGGCGGGGTTTTCTTGCGCGGAGCAATGGCAAATACACATTCTCGGCCTCTGGATTTACACCTGGAGCAGGGGTCGCTGCGATCACATTTAACTTTTGACTCCGTGCACGGAACACAGGATCTGAGGCGGTTAGGTCGATTGGGATCCTCACAGTTCTTCCTATGTCTCGCCAGCAAGTCACTGCGAGTGAACTGGGCAGGGCACATCTGCAGCAAACGAGTTGAAGCCCTTCAGCACCGACGTAATTGGGTGAACTTACTAAGCACTTGAAGTGACGTTCGTTTGTATGGTTTTTCATGTGTCGTGTGAGGTGAGTAGAGCGCGTGAAGCGAGCAGAACAGTGAGGGCAGGCCTAAATATCATGGCTTTACTCTTCTGTTTGATAATTGGATAAGAGTGGATAAGTAACAAACTTTGGTTTGGGGAAGCGTCGGTATATTGCCTTTGTGAGCTCTCATCTTGCTGAGGGAGCCATTTTTATTACGGAAACCACTGTAGGACTCCGAGGCATTACTGGTGGTCATTTGAGGAGGAGAAGTAAACCTTCAAGTTGCAGCCGTAACTCTTGGCCGCGACCGCCGACAACGATCCTTTAGTAAGCCGAAAGGAGATGTACGGCAAAACCGGCAGCACGACCGAACAGTTGAAAAATATTCGATGCAAAATTCGATATCTTTTTTTTTCTTCTGTATCGGTCAGATCTTATTTTCACTCCTCTAAACCTCCTCTAACATATAAGTTTTGATCTTATTTTTGCATTTCCCTCGCGATGGCCCAGCGCACAGCCTCTTCCACGTCCTCTGCTTGATGGGTCGGTTCGTGTGTCGGTTTACCACCGGTGAATACTCCAGTTTTTACTAAAATCGATTCCCAGTTGGCAGAATTTGCCCCAGCAATATCTGAATTGGTCATAAAAGTGCAATAAACGTTGGAGACGGAAATGCACCTGATTCAGGATTATCTAGCGAATAATTGACATCAGGATCCAGAAAAATAACGAGGGAAGGACTCCTCCTTACCTCCAACCATGTACCTGATTTTATATCTAGGTATCAGACTGATCAACGTATACAGTCACCGCTTACACTGGAGGCAGAGGGCCGCTGTGGCCTGTCAATTCATGTAGGCGTGCGTTTAGGACTTGCGTGGCGAAGTTGTATGTTGCACGAGTAGGTTTTCCAAACTGAGTGTAGCTTTCCAGTGTGTTAATGCAGGTTTGCCAGATGCATAGGCGAGTTTAACGAACGGGTATTCAGAACCCGTTAACTCCTACAGGGTGGTTCAGACTTGAAGGAATCACGGAATTAGTCGAGATCAACCTTAAAAACGGCCTGAAAAGCGGCCTTGAACGCCCCTTGTCCTAGTCGGGGTCTGTCAAAGTCAGAGCGCCAAATAAGGTCCGGATTACAGAAAACCAATTTTATAGGGTTAATCTGCTTTTCCAAAGGAACATAAGGACCACCAATTAGACCTCCGGATTGTATCACATCGCAAATCACTTGGACTAGTCGGGAGGCAGATTAGACCGAGTAATAAACATAATTTGCAGGCCGACCGTCTAAAGCCCAATTCCGAGGGTCGTGAAAGACAAAGATGGCAGAAATCGGTGTCTGAGAGAAATCAACTTTCTTGGGTCAAGGTTAGCCGCGGCGGGCGAGTGTGCGTTCAGAGTGGTCCAACCTTCGTTGAAGCATGTTCCGGGGCTGTAAGCTGGTGAAAGGGCCAAACTCTGGGGTGAACGCATTGTGGCGAGAGCTGCTGAAACTGGGTTTAAAACCTACGAGGGATTCCAAGCGAGAACATCGTGGGACGTATACGCCTTGTCGAAACCATAACTATATACAAATGAGCCTTAGAGCAGTTAATTATAGAGAATTCACTTTATCGCAACTTGGCGAACTTGGTCAAGTTGGCCTCCTAGGACTAGTACAGGAGTATCCGTGTACTTGTGAGACAGTGTTTTGAGAACGGTGTGAGCTTGGATATATTGGTGAGGGTGGATCTCAAGAAAACGAAACGTTAATATCGTGAATGGGACATGTAAGGCGGAAGTACCTCAAACCCCAGTTTATTGGAAATTTTTGCGCATCGTTCTTGCTCGCTGACACCACCTCCATTGGTGAGCTAGCTTGGGTTGAGGGACGGTAGGCGTAACGTATATTTGCCGCTTACTAGAATATAGGGCAGCTTCCTAGAGATGAGTAATATAAACAACCCCAACATAGAAAGGACTAGGAGAAATCGGTCACATGTTGAATGGATTCTTTCCTTCGAGCATAGAAAGTGCCCGTTTTGCAGATGGTAAGACATTCTCCCCGCGAATCAAAACTCCGTCCTAAACACATTTGAGATCGGAATTGGCGACGCCGCGAAAGTCCAGCAGGCTTCAGCACGTACAATATCAAACACGAATGCCAGAGGAGGCTTTATCGCTGGCTTGCAAATACACTGGGTAAGATACGGAATTCGAAAAGTTTCAAGAAAGGGCGGACCGTCTTTTTGAAAGGGTCGAAATTGATTTGGTGAGCGAAAGGCTATACAAGTTCGCTTTAGATTCCTCGGGAAACAGCTTCGGATGGGCATTGGGAGAAAATGGCCTTGATAAGGCCTGAGCAAGGCTTGAGTGAACAGGAACACCGGCCCGGTTCCAACACGTCGCGAACAATCACATCTCGTGACAGGTGACAGCCTCAACCAGTCTCCAGAACCAACTCGTTCGTTCAGAACGCTCTCAGCCCTACCCCGGCATTCATGTCTCGATATTCGAACTCGACCACCCCAAAGGGGTGTGACTCTCCCTCAGTGACGATGGAAAAAGGTCGATACAGAATTCGAGCACCTTCAGCTCCAACTTTACCCGTTTTGAACCAGCCAGCGCAGAGACAGCCTGGTCGCCGAAACAGCGGCGGAATCAGTTCTCTCATGGCGGCTTTGGTTGTTCTGCTCGCTCTCGCCTGCCTTGCCAGCTTTGGATTCGCTTACTATCTGTTTACGACGAGGTGGGACGCGACGATGCCTCATAAACTCCCCAATCCGGCTGACGAAACTATACAAGTCATCCCGTTTAATTCCTTCCAGCTTTCCGACTATCACCCCTCAGAAAAGTTCTTATCCTATCTCCCTCATAGTGGCCTACATAACCAGCGCATCGCGTTGGAGAATGCTATTGTACTAGGCGCATTGACTAATCGCACCGTTCTTGTGCCTCCCATTCGTCTTGGCAGCGTGCCTCTCCGTTATGTCAACTCAGACTCCCTACGACGCGCTTTTGTCATTTCCGGGAAAATAGGACTGCGGCACTGTTCTCAGATCCGTGCGCAATTTCTACCTCCGGAATGTTTCGACTACTTCGACTACACCCACATCTCGCCCGCTTGGCTTTTCAATTTAACGGCCATAGATGGTTTTCCGCCATTGGTATATCTTGATGATTCGTCCGGGGGCTCGATGCTTAGCCGTCTTCACCTTCCCATATCCGACGTCCTCACCTTGCGAGACTCGACACCATACCATTATCGTTTCCTGGACACCATTTCTTATTCGTCTTCCAAATACACCGAAAGCATATACATTCCCGATCTTGCCCGACACCCACATCGCCTCATCGAAATAGGCACTCTTTTCGGTTCCTCTCGACTACGCTTGAGAGACCGGAACAACAAGAGGTTACGCACTCGGGTTCGTCGGAGTATGGATTTTTCCAGTCCTCAGTTGGTTGAAACCGCAGACGCCATCGGCAAAGCGATCGGCGTTCATTATCTCGGGGCACATGTCCGGCTTGGAGATGGATCCTTCAAAGCCAATGGTGAGGCGATTTTACGGCAAGTGTGGTGGAAACTCGTCCACCAGATTCTTCAGTTCAATATCTCAGAAGCCTTGCACTTCGAACGAGCTTTCAAAGTATTTTCGTCGATGGAACCAATTGCAAAACCCCCATTGGAAAACTTCCCATCAGGCAACAATTCCCGTCCTCATTCCCCGCTGTTCGGCTTCTCGCCTGGAAATCTGCGTTGTCGTGGCCACCCACATCGTTCGGCACATATGACTCGTCTTAACAGCCCGTTGTTCATCTCGACAGACGTGAAGAACCCCGGCGGCGATCCCGCATTCTCTGGTCTTCTACGCACCTTCCCGTGTGCCTTTTTCCTCTCCGACTTTGCTGTTGAGATACAACGATTGGACAGCTTGCAAAATGGATACGATGGGACAGCCATGACGCCGTTTTTACTGCCGTTGTTAGATGCTATGGTCGTCGGAAGGGCGCGAATGATCGCCGGAACCGACGGAAGTACATTCAGTCGGTTCGTTCAGGATGTGCTGTGGACCAAGCATCATGGACTGGATATCGTTGAGCGTGGATAGTAAAAATAATTGAGCGTCCCGGTCATGATGGATGTTCCCGACTAAACAATGGTCGCGGACCTTATGTAAAGCTATTTATTGTTCGCTATGGTGATGATCAGTTAATGTTGTGATGAGCGCCGCCGTTTGTATCCTCATCCGACGTTGCGATGGGGCTGATGCTGTGCCGGCCCAGCGAACTACTTGAACTCCGTCTCATCTTTCTTTCTCTCTATCCGAGTTGACTTGGTCATCCGCATAATGACTCAACCTTCCAGCCCCAAACCCCAGTTCGCTTCGGCCGAGCTGCAGGCTCCATCTTCCCGCCTCAGTCCCTTGCCTTCTCCGAGGCCAATGGCGAATGGATTCGTTCCTCCGTCGCCTCGTTTTGCAAGCGGGCCTGGCGGGAAACCGGAGGGTACGTCTTTTCCTCTTTGATCAAATGGGTGTATGAACACCACCTAGGTGAAGGCTTGGACCAATGGTTCGAGGATCTCTCTAAGTATGAGGTGACATTGGTTAGTAGAGTCCGAGCAACGAAAGTTCGGTAACGAATTATTGGTTTTAGGAAGCGATGGCCGAGGCTTCAACGGACGCAAAATTCAAGGAAGAACTAGGGACCATCGAACAATGTGCGTACATCGTCTCTTTCATTGTCGCCAATTGAAATGGTGTTCGCCCAGGGTTCAAAGTTTTGTCCGAAGCCGAACGAACTGCCGCTTTATACACTTTGTTGCAGCATTCCAACCAAAACCAGATTCGGTTTTTGAGTGCTGTCTTGCGCCAGATGGCGGGGCCGGTTGGTGAAAATGGGCCTCTCACCGGTATGTTGCCGTCCCTTCACTGCAGACACACTCGACTGACGAGCCCGCAGCGTCCCTCGACGGTTCTCTCCAAGCTAAACAAGGAAACCGTCACTTGCGCCCCCCGAGTCTGAATATTCCGCTCCCAGGAACTCCTGGGACTCCCCAGTTCAACACCCCCCTTTCGGCCCTTCCCAAATCTCGGGAATTTGAACCGGGCCAAGACGTTGTCGTTAATCGCAACGAGGAAGGTAGCTGGGCCAATATGGTCAATACGCCTCTCGTTCCAATGTTCCAAAAGACTGCGGGGAGCAAAAACGGCGACCAAAGCAACATGGGGATGCTTAATCCCGCCATGTTCCCCCAGGGCATGATTAATCCCCTGATGCTCAATAATATGGCGCTTTCCAACGAAGCACAGCTCTCGCAACTTCTCGCGGTGCAGCAGATGATGATGATGGGTATGGTGCAGCCCGGCATGCAGCAGCCATCGCCGACTCAGAAACCACAGTCGGCGAAACCTCATCATCCGAACAATTGGCGGTCTCCTGCTAGTGCCCGATATCCAGGAAGTGCACTGCGCAGCGCTGGCACGAAAAGTAGCGGACTAAAGAGCTCTGGCTTGAAAAGCGCTTCATCTTTGGGTAGTGCGACGACTCCGCGCGAGGACGAGATCGACCCAGAGCTTCTCAAGGACGTCCCTGCATGGTTGAGGAGTTTGCGACTCCACAAGTATACAGCGAGCTTCGACGGTATGACTTGGCAGGAAATGGTTGTTCTCGACGAGCCTACATTGGAAGCCAAGGGCATTGCTGCGTTGGGGGCGAGGAGGCGGCTTTTGAAGACCTTTGACAATGTGAAGAAGAAAATGGGTATGGAGGATCCAGATACCCCCACCCCAGCTAGCGCAATCCCTCCTGCGAGCGCCCTCCCGTCGGTCTCCATTACCAACGGGGTTATGACAACTCTCCTCCAAGCGCCTCCAGCCTCGTTCCCCCTCACAGCGCAGCACCTTGACGGAATATTCTCTCATACGCTCCTGGACGTTTATATGTAGATATCGCAACGACCGAGCCAGCTCGTCGTCGGCGCACCACATCTGTAATCTATAACAGTACCAGTGCATTCCATTTCTGTCTATGTATTTCCCAGCTAATATATCCTTGACAAACACACGATAATATGTCTGATTCGGAACTTCCACCATGTCATCTACTATCGCCATTATCGCTGCGGGTATGAAGAATCGGACCTCATAGAAACAGAAGAACGACTGACACCATGAAAGGCGCGATGGGCTCCGGAGTCGCCAAAGTGCTTACTCGACACGGAGTTAAAGTCTTGACCAATCTCGATAACCGCTCTGAAGCAACGCACCAACGAGCCCGTGAAGCCGGGATGCTCGACGCGTCTTTCAAGGAAATAGGCTCAACCTGCGACTGGGTGTTGTCCATCCTGCCCCCCAGCGAAGCTTTCGCGTTGGCCCAGAAATTTCTCCAAGAATCCGCAGGAAGCACTCGTTTGGCGGGCACTCCTTCGCCTGTTTTCGTAGATTGTAATGCTGTTAATCCTGCCACTGTCCAACGGATCGCGGCTCTGTTTACAGATTCTCCCTCTAAATTCATTGACGCTGGGATTATCGGTGGTCCACCGCGCGATAACTACAGCCCAACGATTTATGCCTCGTCCAAGGACGACTCCATACTGGACAGTTTCGTTGGGTTATCGAAATACGGCTTGAAAATCTCAGCCTTGAAAGGAGAAGGTGCAGGAATAGGTGATGCAAGCGCACTGAAGATGTCGTACGCGGTGAGCATCAAGCGTGTTGTATTTGGTGCCAACGCTTGAACCATGTCAGGGCATCACCAAAGGCACGACCGGCATCCTCACGACGATGATCTTGGGTATGTTTTTTTTTCTATTTGCGACTCGAGAGCGCTGAAAGCTAGGAAATCCAGCGGCTCACCAGGTGATTAAATAATGAACTCCCTCCTGCAGCTTGTCTGTGACATTTCCTCACTAGTCTTCGCCCGCTACGGCGGAGGCGCTTCTCCATGAATTGCACGAGTCACAGCCTGCCATGCTTAAGCGTATCACAAAGGTCATACCGCCGGTAGGTGACCGGAATTTGGTCTCTACGATGACATTGTTGATAGCTACCTGCCTATAGATGGTTCCCAAGGTATGTTCCTCCATGTGCTGTCAAATACTGAATATCATCACTTACCTTGCACAAGGCTTATAGGTGGGTGGGAGAAATGTCGGAAATAGCAGGATTTGTCGGAGAGGGGGAAGGGGACATCTACCACGGATTGTCGCAGCTGTACTCGAGGATTGAGCGCTCTGAGGACGGCAAGGATTTAGAGGTGTTGGCGCACTTTGTTGCTGAGGCCAAGAAGAGGGAATAGATTTTCATATTAAATGGGGTTGCCTGTTTGGCAGCTTCTAAATTACCGACGTCGTCCTCATTTTTTCCTACACTCATTGTACA
The DNA here is from genome assembly GCA_029378395.1 of Mycena leptocephala. Classification (NCBI taxonomy): domain Eukaryota; kingdom Fungi; phylum Basidiomycota; class Agaricomycetes; order Agaricales; family Mycenaceae; genus Mycena; species Mycena leptocephala. Next base: position 15,698 of record JARJLF010001333.1, read on the forward strand.
CTCATGGCGTCTTGGCCGAGCACTTGATTTCCTTTACTCTTCCCCAGTCGCAATCCATCCTTATCGCACCTATGTCTTTGACAGAAACTGTCCCTACACCGCCCTCTTTACCCCGATCATCCGCCACATTCACCAGCGGCCCGTCCGTCGAGCGCACTCCCTCCAAGTCAAGTCCGACACACTCACCAAAGTCGCGAAACCCGCGCTCTCAGAAGAGCGTGAGCTCTTTTTCAACAAATCAGACCGATGAAGGTGCCTGGGGCGCTCACTTTTGGGTAAAATTTTCTTTCTATACTCATGTCTCGAATACTCAAATGTGATTAGGTTACTTTGGTCGACCCACAGGCAAGTCTTCGCGTCTATCCCATTGTTCTCTTGTTTGAACCAGCGACATTCCAGACTCAAACATCTTTCTTTGCTTGCCCTGCCACTGGGCAGGTCAGTTGGGATCCGCCCGTAGGAAATTTTGTCCTACCTCCCAGCGCCGATGGCGAATGGTGGGAGTTGAGTGACGACTCTCGGGGAGGTCTCCCTTATTACTACCAAACTAAAACGGGAGAGACTGTCTGGGAGCGGCCCACATCGGCCTTTGTTATACCGTTGGGCATAATACAGGTGCGTTATACCGTTCATCTTATCAGTTATTTTCCAATTTGGTTTTAGAATACAGCGCTTGGCCGCCGGCTCTCGCAGACGACGTTTAATCGGTTTTCTAAGTCTCCACCAGACGATGCGCCTGGGCCCGCTAACGCTCAGGCATCAGTGTATCGACGGTCGCGGTCATATACTGGTCCCCTCCAAACACTAGAAAATTCAGGTAGCAATGCTGACCCTGGTCATCGCACAGAGGTCCGACGGTCTTCTTCAACTAGTGCGAATCCGCGCCTCCCCCCTCTGACTTCTAATCTGCCACCCATTCCCGGATCTCCTGACAATACGGATGTTCCTCCATCTCCGTCGTCACGTAGAACTACTCTCTCAACTCCTAAGGACCATAAGGGAGCCCCCAACGGGAAGCCGCGACTAAACGGTGACGCCAGTTATCCCGATGCAAGTCCGCGTGCGCGGTCTAAATCTTCGTCATATGTGTCGCATCGACCTCCGCAACCACAGAGTCTCAATGCTGCTGTCGAACTGCTGACCAGCTCCCAGTCGGAAAGCGGTCATGGTTCTCTATCCACCGCACCAAGCAGCCCAAAAACTCCCAAGCTTATAATTCCAAGCACTCCTACCCGAGACAAAAGCAAACCTCCGCCATCGCCCCGTCGGCCAATTCCTGCTACACCGACTTCCCGGAGTGCCTCGGCTCCCACCGTCGCCGGTAAAGTGATCAGTGGGCCCAAACTCAACCATGGTAAGTCTTGCTTTACGTTGTCAACCTATTATGTAAGGACTGACGTGAGTAGCTGCGACAATGGACATGAGTCCAGTCAAGAACCGAGCGGCAGGGAAACCCATCTTGGTGGAACCTCGTATTCGTTCACCAACGCAATTGACCCAAACGACGCTCGGTTCTGGGTGCGTTTTACACGGTCCACCGCGGAGCAATCTAATCCAATTTTATCATTAGAACATATCCAATTCTCCCCCACGATCTCATTTCCGATATTCAGCAATTCTCTGAATCGGATTTTGCCAAGCAGTACTTCTCAACCCACCGCACCGGATTCATATTCAGAAGACGCGTGCCTGTTACACAGATGATGACTTGGCAAAAGGTGGTTTCTCTCGTACCTCGTTAATATCACTGTTAAATTAAACCTTGACCAGGCCCCTCTGAACTCTCCATTGTTGACACTTCATCGCTCCCTCGGTAAAGATGCTGTCAAGATTTTCAAGGTAGTTCAACATATCATGGGAGATCGCGATCGAGATAAACCTGTCGGGGTTCGGATGGCCAGCGACAACCATGTTTCTATGGTTGCCTCGATAAATGCGTCGACTACTTCGCTAGGAGGGAGCAGCGCTGGAATTCTTGAGGAGGAACGGTGGCTCCTCGGAGAAGGGATAACCCACGGTGAACTGAGGGACGAGATATACTGTCAAACAATGAAACAGCTAACGGGGAATTCGAACCCGTACGTTTTCAGTATATATTGGGCTCGCAGACTGTACTCACAGTTTATTCAGTGAAAGCGTGTTCAAAGGATGGCAGCTACTTTGCGTGCTTTTGATCACTTTCCCTCCGTCGAAAAACTTTGAAACCTACCTACGGTCGTTCATTCAACAACATACGACTCAGCAAGAAGGCAGAGTCGATGTGATGGCCAAGTATTGCCTGAAGCGCCTCATCTTTATTTCCAAAAAAGGACCTCGAGGAAAGCCTCCAACGTCAGCCGAGATCGAGACCGCATCGGCACGTCTTCAGTTCAATTCCTAACAGAATAGTATACTTATATGTTGTTTTAGGACGCCGCTTTCAATCCTTCTACGTTCGGAGAGTCGCTCGACGCAATCATCAGACTCCAGGAACGAAATTACCCTCATCAAAAAGTGCCAATCATTCTTCCCTTTCTCGCCGATGGTATCTTGGCTCTCGGTGGTAGCAAATCGGAGGGTATATTTCGAGTTCCAGGAGATGGCGATTCTGTCTCTGAGCTCAAGCTTCGTATCGATAAGGGATATTATACCTTGGATGGCGTCGACGATCCCCATGTTCTCGCTTCGCTCATGAAGCTGTGGCTTCGAGAACTTTGTGATCCACTGGTTCCGGACGAAATGTACAACGAGTGTATAACGAACTCGAAGGATCCAACCGCCTGCGTGCAAATTGTGGAGCGTTTGCCCACGATAAACCGTCGGGTAGTCTTGTTTGTCATCAGTTTCCTCCAGTTGTTCCTGGAAGAGAGGATCCAAGCCGTTACAAAAATGACGGCGGCTAATGTGGCACTGGTTATGGCGCCGAACCTGCTTCGATGCAATTCCGACTCCATGTCTGTTGTATTCACCAATGCCCAGTGAGTTTCTTTGGAATCATCAACCTGCTGTTGCACTGAACACTTTGGTAAGATACGAACAGATATTTGTATATAACCTCTTACTGCATCTCAAATGCGGCGAAATCGATGAGAGCTACAAGCCCGCGCACGGGCTGGGAGCCGTGTCCAGTCCTAGTACACCCCGCACCTCAAAGTCACGATCGCGACGTCCCCCTCACTAACGTTTTCGCTGTACTCTGCACATCTTCCATTCTCACTGAACTTTCTACACTGATAATACCCTCAATTTTTCCTGTCTTGGTTTTTTCTCGTTGTATGTAGCACATATCTGCCTGGATCATCATAGTTTTTAGAGTTTTACTTCATTACAATTTCAGGAGCGCCGTCGTGGACGAATGTAGTATATGTATTACGAGGAACTACCCTACCATTTATTGAACTCCCAATCAGCAGTAAGGTCGTCGTCAGCTTCGGAAGCTTTCCATTCATTCCACGGGACAAACTTCTTCCCAGTATTTTTCCTACGTTTGGCAACGATTGACCGGTTGATTAATTGTTCAATGTTGTTCAACATCTCCCAAACCCCCGCCGTCCCAATGTCATCCGCGTCCATCCACAGATTTCGTTCTCCGACTTCCTGTCGCACCTTCTCCGCTAATTCGCATGTCTTGTTATCCATATCAACGCAGTTGACGTGCATTTCTTCTAAAGCATCGTGTACGCCCTTGAGATCTCTGAAACAAGTCCATCGGGTCGTAATTAGCTCATTGTAGGCGCTTGTGGAACAGCCAAAGACGTAGGAAGGAATCGATAGATGTCGGGCATAGTCGAACATGGATAATGCCAGGTGAGGGTCACGGTATTTGTCCCGGAAAGTACGCATGAGAAGGGAAATTAGATGTGGATACGTCGTGGCTGTAACGGCAGCTCCGCGTCCTTTGTCTGTTGAACTCCTGCAGATACGATTGGGATGCGCCGAAAACCTCGCGCATCGCCCAGTCCAACAATTCCCGGTCACTGTTGCATCGGTCCATCTCGTCTTTCTTGCCATCCAGGTCCTCGTCGGATTTCGCAGTCCACTTCATTCTCTTCGAATGCCGTCGAAGAGTGCCAAATAAATCCCCCATTCCCGTGCTACCAATAGCCACTGATGAGCTGCCCGGTGATTTGTCGCTCATGGAGTCGAAAATCAGATTGAAAATGTCATTGAAAGCACCGATTTCTTGGGCTGTCATGGTTTGTCGTCGTGGGCGTCGAGGGCCCACGCCGGACTGAAACGGGATCTGAGGCGGCATCTCCTTGATATCTGTGAAAACGTGGTCCCAGGTTGAATCCTGGAAGCTACGAACAATAAACACGATGCGCCTCGACACACGCGCGCTACGCACCGGGGGAATCTCCTCCCAGAGGCGACCGGCATCATTGTTTGTCGACATGTCGCGGCAAGCAATACGACGGAAGGAGTACGATGAGGGTAGTAGAAATTTGGAAGAATGGTTCCGTATCCGATATGCTGCCAATGTGGGACGGTCTCAGCAAGGAGCCTTAGAAACAACAATCAGCGAACCTGTTTCGGATATTTGACACAGGCGTGTACACATAGCCCGCAAGGGCGAATGGGCTGCTAGCATGGCTATTAGGAAAGAAACTCAAAATTTTCACGTGCCACATAAATAGACTGCTACAACCGCTCGCATTCAAATTTGGAAATAAAAGTCGATCGAGCCCAATACTGTAACGCATCGGATTCGAGTATATTTGGGACTAGAACCTCAATTCGCGCATTCTATGCCGTCGAGTAGATCACTCAAGACAGTCAGAACCTGGATTGTACACTTTGCTGGTTTCGTCTGATACATTTACTTGATTACGAATGGGTGAACTCGGGCTTTCTCTTCTCTGCAAAAGCGGCCATTCCTAAAGGGAGAAGAATATTAATACGAGTAGATGATCGACGCCCCCCCACTCACCCTCTTTTTGATCTTTGGTGGCGAAAAGACCGTGGAAGATCCTTCGCTCGAAACGAAGCCCCTCGGCCAAATTCAGCTCATATGCTTCAGGAGACAGCGGTTAATTTCCATAGTTGCATGAAGGGGGGAACACAGACCAGCATTGACAACCTCTTTTGCGGCCTGAACAGCAATTCCTCCCTTGCTACTAATGGTCTTGGCCATTTCGATCGCCTCTTTGACTACTTCCCCTTCACCGTCGCCGACGACCCTGCTGACCATTCCCCATTTTTCGGCCTCTTGAGCGGAGACAAGACGACCCGTCAATACCATCTCCATCGTCCGTGATTTTCCGATGATATGCGCTAGGCGCTGGGAGCCTCCTCCACCAGGAATAGTACCAAGGGTAATTTCTGGTTGACCGAATTTCGCCGTGGGCGAGGCAAGAATGATGTCACACATGAGCGCCAGCTCACATCCGCCGCCAAGCTATTTAAACTATGAGGAAACGATTTGGAATAACTGCGGTATCGAATGAAACTCACTGCATAACCACTGACGGCGGCGATGATCGGCTTGCGAATCTTGCACAGTTCCGCCCAGTCCTCGAGGAAGCGGTTCTTGAACACATCAGAATCTGCCCGTAGATTCAGTACAATATTGAGAGTGTGCGTGTTGAAGCTGACATTCTTTATCTTTCATCTCCTTGATATCCGCTCCCGCTGCACAATTCGGTTGGGAACAAAGCTTTGCTAGTAGTTCCTCACGCACCTGCGAAGGCCTTCTCGGATCCGGTCAGAACCACGGCTCCAATGGCATCGTCATTGTCGACCTCTATCAATGCATGATTCAATTCGCTAAAGAGAGGAGAGCATAACGCGTTCAAGGCTTTGGGCCGGTTCAATGTGATCAGAGCAACTCTGGGTTCCGGTCGAGCAACGATGATATAGTTATAATCAGTCATGAATCGCCTGTGACCGGCAGAGAGAAGGGATTTGAAGTTGTTGAAGGGGGCACGCCTGAGAGAAGGTGGTCGCAGTAGGAAGGACATTCTTTATATTATACAGTTGGGCCGCCCGGGATCAATGCTTCGTATATATACCGGTTGCCGGGCCGGAAAAAGCCGTGATCGATCAAGATCACTGCCACTGCGCCACAGCAGACAATCTCATCACGTCTCGACGCGTCTTGTTCATGATCATCTCCACCAACGCCCCCACAATGCAGTCTGAATCTGAGGAATCGCGCGTGAGTTCCTCTATCCCTACGCTCGACTTCCTCGAGATGTAGGAGGGTTTTTTGGGGCGAGAATTAAAATTTCCCCTAGACAGAGGCTTCACCCGGGCCAGTGTTCCATCCTTCATTTGCTTCACCGGATGGCGACATAGTCTTGTCGGCTAAGGGCGGCAATGTCTTTTTCCGTCTCCATTCTTCATTTTGAAAACGACATCCTCCTGGTTTCGGGCCATGTTATCGCTACCTCAAGGTCAGTCACCGTCAATGGAGGTCATATTCATGGAAGAAGATGAAGGTGAGTAAATAATTATGTTGAATTGGAATCTAACATCAACTAAACATTGCAGATACCCTCGAATTACTCCTGATAATGGTGTCTGGCCTGCCTCTATTGCCCGTTGCCAACTACGATGTGGTCGACAGGATTCTTTTCGCTGCTGAAAAATACGACATGCCTGGGCCCATGTCAATCATGCGTCTCTTAGTCATGACGCCACCTCTTCTGGACCAACCATTTCGTCTATACACTGTCTCCTGCCGATATGGATGGGAGGAGGAGGCACGTTTTGCCTCTACTCAAACTCTAACTCACTACCTTCATGATCCTGAAGTACGCCCGCTACTTCAGAGACTATCAACCGATGCCCTGCTTAATTTATTCGCACTGCACCATAGCCGGAGAGAGGCGTACGCACTTTGCACTTTATTCCACTCGTATCTTATCGTTCTGTCTAGGCTTCGCGACCGTCTAAATAAACCGCCCTTTGTCGCGTCGGACAACACTTCCAACTGTGGGAATTGCCATGCCCCGATCGACTACCACACTTGGAGGAATTAAAATACAGGATGATCCAAGAAGTCGAGATTCGACCCCTAGGCGACACCATTCTCGACAAGGGTCTTTCTGAGTGGCCCGAAGCCAAGGCATGTTGGCTAGCCAAGTGCCCGAATCGAGTCTGTGCCAGGCAACTCTACGATCAAGTAAGATTATCGATTCTCTCATTATATGATTTACGAAACGAGCAACCAGGAACCTACAATGCGTATTATTCGAGAATGCATCGATGAACTCCCACGATCAATATAATTTCCAGTTTGTCGATGGTAACTAATATAGTTATCCGTTTATGTCGAAAGGGCTTGTATTTTTCCATATGTATATTCAGTCTGTAGTTTGGATGAAGACGCGAGTCGCGTAAATAAATGAGCTTGTTTGGTTCATCAATCATTTCAGATCATTTCCTGATTAGTATCCATCCAACAGCCGGCCAACTCGAAGAGTTGTGAACCTGGTTTCACTCTGCGACCGCCGCCGGTTGTCGTGTCAGTATGTGGCTACACGTCGCTCGCTGATTATCTCGTTGAGTTAAAGAGCGACAGACGGTATTTTTTATTTTGGGAAACAATGTCTCTGGGAATGAAGCGCGGATTTCTCAGTAACAAGAAGGTTTCCAAGTCGGTTCCCAAAGGTGACAAGAATCTCGTCCCAGGTAGTATCGTCAATGCATTATGATTTATATTAATCCTGCCTAAATCCAGTAGTCTCCGATGCGCATCATGCAATGATCGACTTTCAGCTCTCCGAAACGTGCCGGACGCATTCTGAAAATCCGCTCATTGTCGAGGCAGATTACCGTCATGGTCAAGCGCCAGAGGCCTCGCATTTTCTCTATGTACCGCCCAGGTTAAGGCCATAAAAATCTTGGAAAATGGTTTATCTAAAATTACTAGATTCAGTGATGCATCCATGGTCTTCTTGGACCACCTGCAGAACATTGAAAAAATATCCCGATGGGATATATGGAAAACGCCTCCCCCACCAGCACCCCTAGACCCTCCCTTCATTTTGGAACAGAGTTCAGATAAAGGGGTAAAAATGGTCGCCCGGCGTCCCATCGCGATGGGCGAACTTATTGCTCTAGAGCGCCCTCTCGTCGTCAGTCGAACGGATGTGGCCATCGCAGAAGATCAAAGTTCGACTGGTGTATTCTACCGAGCCGCATTGTCAGGCCTATCTCCCGCGACCCGCAGTACGATCATGTCCTTGCGCAATTCTTTTGGCCCTGAGCAGGAGCCTATCCTCGGCACACTTCTCACAAACTATCAACCTGTCACTATACCTGATGCCCCGCACACCGAGTATTCGGGATTATTCCCTATCCTTTGCAGGGCTAACCACGCCTGTTCTCCGAATGCCAACTTCTTCTTTAATCCGAAGTCATTCACCGGACAGTTTCATGCTGTGCGTGCCATTGCCACAAATGAGGAGATTACGGTTCTGTACTGCGAGCTGGCGGCGTCTCGCCAAGAGCGACGCGCAGAACTCCAGGAACACTACAAGGTTAGCCTTAGGCCCAACACTGACGAGATCACTGAATTTCTTGATAGTTCTTGTGCGAGTGTTCCACATGCTCTCTTCTGCCCGCCTTGACCGAACGGAGCGATACCCGACGGAGGGCCATTCGGGAGCTCATCCCCATGATGCACGCAGGAATCTATGCTGACGACTTGTCGCTGGCTCGCATCGAAGAACTATTAAGTTGGGCGACCGAAGAAGGCCTCTATGCAATGTACGCAGAACTCCTGGTATATGGCTTCGGTTTTGCAATGAAGGTCGGGGCCCCGGTCGCCCACAAATGGTCCCAGATGGCAGCGACAGCGTTCAAAGTTTTAGATGGTGCAGATTCTCCGCGATTCAATTGAGTATATTTATTTTATTTTTCGATACTATATAGCAATGGAATGTAATAGAGTCTTCCCTTGAACCGCCTTGCTAGGCTAGACCCAAGTTGAAGACAGTTAGCGGATGACGTTGTCCTATAGGTTTGCCTCCATCAATCATGCCGATCAACCATCAAAGTGTCGGCATTCCGCGACAACCGCCAAACAAAGACTTGTTGGAAACCTTATTTCATGCCCGCGCGTCGTACTTCAAACCATGTCGCTTCGAGCGATCGTGACGACGACATCCCCCTTGTTATTTCGACCAGAACCGTGCCACGCTCGTCATCCAAGAGGAAAAAGCATGTGGCTCCGGAACCCGAATTGATCGAGATATTCTCGTCCGATGAGGAGACCCAACCGCGCAAACTGCCACCGAAGGAACAGCTCAGGCAATTGCAACGGGAGATCCAGAACTTGAAGCAAAATGTTCCAAACTGGAGACAGTCGAGGGCGAACTGGAGCGCGCACGAAAGGAGGTCAACGAATTGAAGCAGGCCTCGAAACGTTCCGGGACGGTGCGTGTTCCCGATTCTATTCAAGTGAAGCGCACTCAGAGCTGGCGGTAGGATGCTGCCCAGCTGCAAGATCACATTAACTGCGAAATTTGCATCACGACGATGTGGACGCCTTACATGTTATCCCCCCTTTTGCGTGATGTATTCGCAAGTTTTGCTGATGAAACACAACAGACTCAGTGGTTGCGGGCACACCTTCTGCCTGAAATGTTTGGTGAATGGTTTAGTCAGTGTCGTCTTTGTCTACAATGGGTGTGTTGCTGAATTGTTTTAGGTACCTGTCTCGCTCAACACATGACCGCGCATCCGGGTTGGCGCTCAAATAACCAGCCCGCTTATCATCTTTTGAGTCCCCGTATGCGAGCCCATCCCTACCTCGCAGCAATGGTTGCCCAACATGGCCCCCAACCCGAATTTTCTTGTCCAACATGCAGATCGGTATTGACAACGAAACCGATAGAAGACTACTCCCTGAAATCACTCATTCATACACTGGCAACAAGTGCCGGAGAGACTAGTCCAAAGAAGGACCCAGTTGTCTTAAAGCGGAAAGGCAAAGGGAAGGCGAAAGCAGCAGATGGCCCCTTCGATGGATTTTTTGGAAAAGACGGATAACATTCGACAACATGCGTAGATTTAATTTTAATACACTTATTATACAGCTGTACACGTATGGTTCATATTCTACACGCATTATTTTTTCTTGGCTCGAGCCTTGGGTTTCGGTTTTTTACCACGGGAAGATCCCTCGAGAGTCGCTTCATCGTCACTGGTCGGCGCCTTGCGTTTTGATCCTGTTTTCCGCGATGAAGAGCCAGTCGAGCTCTCTACATCAGCCGTGTCTCCCGTTGTGGAGATTGAGAGCCGGTTTAAAGAAGATTGACCAGGGCTGGGTCGACGAGACCCAGCGGAGCCATGCGCGGATGATCGGGACAAAACTGAGGACGCTGGCGAGGTCCTGGCCACCGACTTTTTATCGAGCCTCCCTTGAATGGTATGAGTAGACCCGGCACCTCCCAACGGCACACCGGTTTCGCTTCTGACCCTCCCCATGCTAGGGTCAACAAAGGCCGCAACTTCAGGCTCCATCCTCGTCTCGCGCCAGTCTCTTTTAAACATGGCATCTGCAGACAACCCGTCTTCGAAAGTCCGAATGTTTGCCTGTATCCTCTCCTCGCCTTGCTGATTCTGGAGGATGCCATCGCCTGTCATGCGCGCTCCGAAAACGTCGAGTGACAAGGAACCCGAATTCTTCACCGAATGTGGCACCCCTTTCTCTCGCTCTTTATCTTCTTCTTTGGGTTCCAAAGTTGCTGGCTCTCCTAGATTCTCGATCCATTCCCAAGGACGGTTCAAAACGGGTGCATCATGCAGAAGCTGTCCGGTTGAGTCGCGATGGGACGTGGCAAGCTGAGATACCACGGCGGTCGGGGGCAAATGGCGAAGCAAGGCCTGAACTTGGTTTCTATATTCGCGTGGAAAGTCGGAGGGGATGTCGGATGGAAGAATATGCGGAGCATAGCAGAACGGATCGAAAGTCGGCGTTTTGGCGTTGAGAGTTAGTTCTGAAAAGTCATCATTAATTATAGGCCAGTCAATCTGTGAATTCACTCACCGTCCAAGAGATAATATAATGTGTCAATCAAGAGAGAATACGCCCCCAGATCAAGCCTGATTCCACTGCCGTGAAGCTGATAGAGCTTCAGCAAATGTAAAGCAAATATAGAACCGGACGAACCAGGACAAGTCTAAAGATGGTCCCAGAGAGATTGATGCTCAGCTCCTTGATTTTCGCCGTCCATACTACCGGGAAACCTAGATGGAACTGTAATAGACGAGAGAGCGAAATGGCCGCATGGGTAAGTCCAGCCCCTAAACTAGACTCGACGTCGGTAACAGCCAGAGACTGCTCCACTTCCACAAATTTGTCGTTCAGAACTACGAAGAATTCGTCTTGAATGGCCTGGTCCAATGCTGGGAGCTGCGCTCCAACACTCCGGAGCGGCTCTGCGACATAGGCAATGACGCGAAGCAATTCGCCGGCTCTTTCGAAACCATCGGTCAAAGATTTCTTGGATGCCATGCTCAAATCGCGAAGGATTTCAGTGACACATTTCAGCCCGTTATTGATGAACTGGAGGGTGTTCAGCCGGATGATGACTTATCAAAAAAATGGCCACACCTTTCCGGCGACGACGCCCTCCGTACCTCGGGCCATCTGAGCCACAAAATATGCTTCCTCCGACGTCATGGAGTGATGGAATATCATGAGAATCAGTTTATCCAGGCTAGCTTGAGCGGCGGCATGAGTGCCCTCGCAGGACAGTGCCCGCCCCATTTGCCTTAGAATAAACTGGAGATGAATAGATGTGGCTGCCAGCTTCCAGGGACTCAGGAGGCTCGTGACATCTGGCCAGCTTGAAAGTTCAACGGCATCATCTAATCTTTAATTCAGCGTCGAAAACACATGTCTTGCCTTGCATCCACGTACCATCTGAAGGGTCTGAGAGAAGAACCCGCAGGGCGGAAACCATCGACTTAGCACGATTCTCGTCAGCTTCTTCAATTTGTAAAGAATGTTCGAAAGTTTCTCGAATCGCATCCAGATTCCGAAATGCCCCGTGACGGAAGTCGTCATGCTCAGATAATGCAAGTCTGAGCAATGCAAGATCTTTCCGGATGTCCTGCGATAGATTGTCGTTGCTTTCCAAAGAAACAAGGAGAGGGATGCTGGAGACAAGTCGTAGAAAATGAGGTTCTCGGTATACAGCTTGCCGCCGCGTTCGTATGCGTTGTAGTTCGAGGAGGTCAATAGGTGGGCCATCTTCACGCCCTCCATCTTCCCGGAGTAGTAACTGCTGGAACAAGGCGTTCACAGCTCGCAAAAGGACTTCGCGAGATTGACCTTGTTGTGCATTCGACGCAGAAGCACCGAGCTGCCAAGCTGGATAAACGAGACCCTTGAGAATTGTCGTGGTTTGTAGAGCGCCGTGAACAGAAAGATGGAGTAGCACAACAGTCAAGACATCCCATGCATCTGCTTCGAGGGCTGCGACCTCATTCTTTCCAGGTCCAAGGAACCACTGTAGAACCTCTTCATCGAGGCCTTTGGGGAGGTGTTGATCTACGTGCCATAGAAAAGCACCATATCGTAGGGCACAGATCCTACGGTTCGATGTATCGGGGGACATGAAAGGAATTTGACGTAGACTGGCAACGGTATTGTCCCATACTTTCCATGCCCAGTCCAACGACATCCTGTATTTGATCCAAAGACTGCTGGCAAGAATCGACGGAGCATCCCCATCTGGGTCGTCGGCCAAAAGAAGGATTTCAGGAAGTACATCCGGAACTGGTTCAGGGCGATCTGAGTAGGGACGAAGAGCCTACACAAATCTAATGAGCGTTGAAGTCAGGTAGATAATTCAAACTCACAAGGGTAAAGGATGAGATATCTGTATTGACATGGGATCGAGATGCCTCATCAAGATAGCGCCCATCATCGAATTCAACGAGTAGATTCAGTAAAGCACGAAACTCTCCGCCGCGCGTTTTCTTCCAGCGCTGATGGGCTGAAAAAAGTGCGTTGACTATGATTCCTGTCACATTCATGCACGTCCATATGCACGTGAATCGATGTAACGTATCGATGACTGCAGTCAGTAAATCCACCGTTGCCGAATGTTGCAGAGCAGAAACAATCAACTAGAAAGAAAGATGAGAGATGACGAGTAGGAGAAATGGTCACTCACCTCTAGTGCTGAATGAAAACATTTCGCGGTCACCATTAGCTCCACACACACAGAATACCATTTCAGAAGGTCTGGTTGATTCATGCGGCTGTGGTCTTGCGTCACGCTGCAAGTGGGTCAGATAGATGGAATGGAAGCTAATAAGGGATTATTACTCTGTTATACGCTTTTGAAGGATAGGTAAAAGCCAATGACGGAAAATTCGAACTTGTTCAAATCGGGAAGCAGATATCAAACTGCCACATTTATCGAGTAAAACAGGCATAGATATGGGAAGAGGGGAGGTGGCCGCTGAAAGAGTAGCATTAGATTTAGAAGATCCAACGTCTGGTCACCATACCTCCATTGAACAATTCTGGGAGTAAGGCACGAATCTCCTTGCGGATTTCCCGCTCGTGCAAGTCCTCTGCGGTTTCTCTCGCCCGAGCCCCGTGTAATGTGACCTTACGCTGATTGATCAGAGAGGACGTTGAATTATATAGAGGGATGCATCGTAGGAAGTCGCGATGACGCGAGCCATCGACCTGAGAGGTATAAATATATGGGATTTCAAGGAAAAACGGACACGCACCTCTGAGTAAGAAAGACCGCTCTCCCCACGGGCAACAAGACGCTGAATATAACCTGCATACGAGAACAAGTCGTCTTTTACAAGCTTTCCGAAAAGGATCGCAACTGCACGAAGATTCTGTGCCTCGCCCGCGATGTCCGAAGTGTCTAACCAATCAAACAGCTGATCTTGGAGGAATTCCTCGGGACCCGCAACATCTCTCCTAGTCGCGCGGTCTCCGACTTTATCCCTCCAGTTACGTATGAGGGTGGCAGCTGCGAAAGGCCGATGGTCACCAAATTGAAGAGGCGTGACACTCCATGTCAATAACATTTGAAGCTTGTCGATAAAGACCAAGCGATCATCGAGTTGTTCTGTGGCAAAGAATGTTACAGAAGCCATGTCCGTTTTGTTCGAAATGGAATTGAGTAACTTAAATGCGAGATGAGGGTTTTCCCCGCTGTTTGACAGAACAGCTTACTTGAACATCCGAGACCACAGTGCGGAGTCTCGCGGAAACATGTGACGGGAGGTTGGTAAACAACATAGCCTCATTTCTTCGCTTTATATCCATGAAATTGTCCAGTGAAAGTTGGTGAAGATCGCGCGAATTCTGCTCGATGTGAAGCTCGGGGGAGTGATCCATTACATTCTCAGTCAGAGCTTCAGCGAGGAGGGTCGCATGAGCAGCCCACATCCCCGGGCTCACAAACGCATCCGGAAGAGAAAGGCAGACTCTCTGACGGATGTGTCAGTCAAAGGTAGGCACTGTCATAAATTTATACCTGAAGAAGAATCTTCAGTAATGACTCGGTGTTGACAAGAAACTCTTGCGTTGCACTGGAGCGGATCTGAGGATCCCAATTGAGCCAGATGAAAGAAGGCGAGTATTTTGTATACCTCAGAGAGCTTGCATAGACATGCGTCAATGAAAGGCCGAGCCAGGGCCCTGTTCTTCATGATACCATCCAAATACTCGTCTGCGAGCCGCACCATAAAGCCAACTTGGGCTAGATTAGACACGCCCAGCTGCTGAACCAGCCAAACGAGGAACGTTCGACTATCAACCAGGCCTTCGGAATAAAACGGCCGGAGAAGCTCGAGACTGAGAGAATATGTCATTTAACAACACGATACTGCATTGAGTACTTACCAATAACTGAATCGCGAGATCCACCGCTCACGCGTGTCGGCGTCGGCAAGAACCCCTTTGAATGTTTGCTTTATATTCAGGCCAGGGCGAGGCGCGCTGGGCAGAGCAATATCCGCCAGCTGTTTCTTCATGTAGCCAGTGACTACATTCGCCCAGTCAATGCTATACTGAGTGGGATTATACGAAGGTTTGTTGCGTAAACCAGCCTGTGTACTTGTTATAAGATGTAGATGAAGCACCTCAGTGATCGCACCGTCTCGTTTGCGCCTAATACGCGAAGAAACCAAACTGCTCTCGGTATTGCCACTCTGTTTGACTGAAGAAGATCGAGAAGGTCGTGCCCTTTGGCGCCATGAGGTACGCTTTTCCCCAGCTTGTAAAGAGGAACATCAGGATTGGCGAGGTCTGCTAGCCATGATTGACGCTTAGAGTCATTCAGCGTTACTCTCGTAGGCATACGGAAAGTGGAAAGCCTGAATAAGGATTGAGACGGACATCGTTTAACACCCGAAATTACTGCAGGCTCACGGAATTGGGGCGATACGGTCAGCTCGTCGAATAAATACGTCATTCATAAGTTCCTCGAGCTTGTGAAGAGCGTCGCCCGTTCGCAAATTTTCATGGATAACATTTCTGGCGCTGAACCTTTCGACCTGGACGAATTTAGGCAATTCAAACCCATTTTTAACGTTTTCCGCTGTTAAAACGTCCTCGTCCTGGCCGGGTCGTGGAGGATGGAATCCAGTGTAGCCTGTGAAGCGCAAATCAATATGGTTCATTAACTTGGATGCTTTTTAATCACCAAGGTCCGCAGACACATGGGCTTTTGGGAGCCAATCTGGAGGATGAGACTCGTAGAGCGGAAGCGCGTGAGGGTCAAGTTCCCGCATAGAGTTGCCGCCGCTGGACTTGGGACTCCAGCACTGAGTGCATTTAGTAAGGAAGACAGCCGGCCCGAGGTCCGGTGTATGCCATGAGCACCGGGGCCAAACATCGCGTCTGCTCATTCCCCACAATGTCGCGTCAGTCCGTGGCCGCCAATCGTCCTTCCCATGCCGTTGGCTTGAATCCAGTCAACTCGGCTGCGGCTGCCGCCAAGTTTCTTGAGAAGAAGAAGGAATTTGATGCCGTTTCTGCTTTGCAGAGGGCCTCGGCTTTGTATCTTCAGCGCATCGAAGGTCTCGCCGACGACTGCGAAACCATGGCTGACGCAGGGAAAAGTAATGGGACACGGATTACCCTATACGTTCTCTTACGCAGTCCTTCAGTTCATGGCGAAGTGCTTGAGCAATGGCCGAGGATGTTTCAAATTCTCAACTTGTTTCGTACGTTTTTCGAGTTCAGTATGCGCAAGCTAATGCCCTTGATTCTAGTGGCTTCAGGGGAAGAAACTCAAGGCGATTCTGGGCCAGCCACGACACAACCGGGACCACGTCAACGCCTCGTTCGCATTCCCATAGAAGAATTACACGACGCTTCAGAAGAACAGAGGCAGAAGCCGTCCGGGTCATGATATTATACGACTTTTCTTGCTCAGTAAGTATCTCCCATATTGTAATGAATATCTCGTAAAATAAATAAGTATCATTTAGAACGGGTATCATTGTGTAGTGTTAGTCCTTTTCGCCTCTTTCATCTGGGCGATGCGCTGAAAGGATAATCAGATGTGTGTATTATTCCATAAAATCAGGAGAGAAGTTGCAAACCTGCTTTCGTTCTTCCTTGCGACGGGCCATCTCAGCAGCCTTCTCCTCCTTTGTTAATGCGACCGTGGTAGGGGGCGATTGAGCGGATCGCGGTTTCTTCTCGGAAGCTTCTTCCCAAGCTCCGACGGCATCCCAGCCACTAGCGTCTTGTATAGGCGGCGATGGAACCAGCGCAGAACGAGCTTGCGGCAAGACAGCAGTTTTAGGCGACCGTGGCGTTTGGCTACTGTTGCCCCATGGATTGTTTCCTGTCGCTAGACTCGAACTCCAGGGGTCACCGGCTGTGAATAGATACACATCAGAGCAAGAGCTTGGGGTCTAGAGAGAGCCTACATGATAATGAGTCGAACCCGTTAGCCGGCACGTCAGCAGTTGGCTGCGCAGTCTCGAATGCGCCTATACATTGCTCAGTGTAAGAAGATGAACCATGGTAAAACAACGAACTCCAATCATCTTCGTCGGCATTGACATCTATCAAATCGTCGTTGCCCCACGGATTACCGTCACCTTCCGCTGCAGCAGCCTCTTCTGCTAATTGCTCGACTAATGCGGCGGCCGCCACACTGGCTGGCACTTTGTGAGCTCCGAGTTGCATCGCTTTCGATTTGGAAGGGGTAGGTGTAGAGATTCCACTCTTGACCCCGGCCTGAATGTCATGCGAGTATGACACTTCCCCTACGGGTCCAGGTGCAGAGGTAGGCCTATCGATCGTAAGTGCAGACGCTGAAGTCATGTTGCTCTCCATATCCGTTGTCGCAAGCTAAACAGATGAAGATTAAACGGAGCGAAGCTACTAGTGAGACTGGTACCTTTTTGCCCAAAGATGAAATAGCCCAGCCAGCCAATGCACCTGCTGCACCAGCGGCTGAATTGACGAGAGTCGCTTGTGCTGGCGAGGTAATGCCCAAGGTTTCACTCGCTTCAGGAACAGCTGTTTCAGGCTCCATAGGCACTGAGTTGATGCGCGGACGAGATGTGAGAGTTACATACCATCGAAGCAACATGACTCTCCAATTTCTTGACAAAAAGCTCGATGGCTTTGAATGCTTGGTCTCGCACCAGTCTAAAAAAAACTGAGTACGTGATACAACAAAGCCAACGAGTGAAACCAACTTTTCTTTATCTACCAACGCAAAGGACATGTTCGGGATAACTTTGGTGGCAAGTTCATCGGTTTCAAAACAGTCGATAGTTGCCATGAGTGCCATTAAGCCGGCCACACGGGCATGCACAAAAGGGTCCTTCAAAGCGCGGGAAAAGGCAGGGACCAAAACCTTCCGTTTAGTATTATAACCAAGTGACGGTCCCAGCCGTCCGATCAGGATGCATGTGTTGGTACGAATTGAAGCTTCTGGGTCTGACTGCATCTTGGCCAAGAAACGCAAAAGATCGTTGTTAAGAATTCGGTCAGACAACTATAAAAGAAATCAGAAACGATAAGGACGGAAATCATTGAACTAGTAAATACGAGGGGCGATATAAGAATAATTGACTTTACTGTGGCTTCACGAATGACAGCGACAGTATCTGAAAATCCGGTTTGCTACTTGAATGTTCAGTGTCTCGAGCGTATGCGAATGATGTGGGCCTACGAGGTGCGGGAAGATTTTTGAATCTACGGTCTTCTTGTCAAGTTTCTCAGCATACTCCGGCAAGTGGTCGAGCAAAGCCATACGTGTCCCACGATCCGGACTAGCGAACAACTTCACTAGTGGACCAAGGATAACAGTGGGATAATCTTCCGGCGAAACATTTTTTCCAAATCGAAGTACGAGCGGCAAGATAATGGCGGCAGAGGCGCCGCCGAATTCAAGGGCTGACACTAGCGACGGAAGGACACGGAACGACGCAAATTCTGGGGGAAAGGTATTAGCGGACTCGGCGAGTGTCCTGCTGAGTGATTAACAACACGGAATAGTGACGGCCAAGTACCCACCGAAGAAGTATATTTTTCTCAGATTCGCTGCTCAGGGCAAAGTTGTCTAATCCGAGACATACTTTTACCAACCGATTATTTGCAAAGAAACCGGTGTCAGCCATTCCGATGGCCAGAAAACCCTTGGCGGTTAACCGACCCTTGGGATTAGGATTGAGGAGTTTTTTAAAGGAGGGGAAAACTGAGGTGGGGATAGAACCGCGGGATGATGCAGGGGGTGGAGGATGCGGCGGCGACGCGGTCGCGGGGAGAGGGTGTGTCGGATTGAAAACGGCATGAAGTAACAAGCCGAGAGCATAAGCGTCTGCAGCTGCAGGATCGTACCTGGGGTAAGAATTTAGATCCTAAAACTACTTGGCTCGAGAGCCGCATACTCTTTGAGGGTCGACCATCCACCTTTTTTGACTTCTGGAGAAGCCCATGCCATTGCATCTGGCAATTGTCCTCCCAATGTCTGCGACACATGTTCAGCAAAGGGAGGAGACATGAGATCTGTCTCGTACATATAGCACAGCAGAATCTTCTTTCGGATTGCTCAGCAGATCGAAGCCTCCCAACTTCCACTCGCCAGACGGCGAGATGAAAATGGAATTCACGCGTATATTTCCGTGGGTGGATGCACAGGAGTCATTCAAAAAGGCCAGGGCTACCTGAAACAATGAGTTACGTGTGTCCAAAAATTACAGGCGGAAACCCACGGAAACCCTATGCAGACCCCACAATAGATAATCTTCTCTCTCTTGAGCACCGCGTGACGCCCATGTTTGAAGCGTTTCCTGCAGTGGCCGCACGCGCTCCGTCATAATATGAATCGTTGTTTCCGTTTCAACAACATCCATGAATTTGAGGACATCAGGGTGACGTGTCGTTCGTAGCTTCCGTAGAGCATTTCTGGCGATAGGCATCATTGCCCGCCGCGAACTACAGTCGTATTCAAAAATCGAAACCGGACTGCCATCGTCCTGATACAGCAGTTGAGGGAGAATCAAATGCAATCGAGGAGGGCGCACCCGCTTCGTAGCATCATAAAGTGTCCATACGCCTTCGAAGGCAGTAACTTTAGGACCAAGAGAGAATGGTAATGTTAGGCCAGATTTTTGGACTAAAGTGGAGACTGCTGCAGAGCCGAGTGTGCGCAGATAGTCCATTTCTACCCGGAAATTGAAAGAAAAGGACAACACGTCCTTTCACAAGGAGACTATTAGGGCCGAGCGGCGAGCGCACAATTTGTTTGTATCGGAACCGGTTGCCTAACACTGCTGGATCGCCACCGACATCGCCACTGTAATTTCTTCTCCGCCCAGCACAAGGACTCACGCTTGTGCGTCAATGCTACTATCTTCCTCCGGAGGCTCGACCAATGGAGACGGAAATTTCGTCCAGCGCGGAGCACGGTCTTGTCAATGGACTGCATACGAATGGGTTCGATCGAGCCACGCTTGAAGACCTTGAACAGGAATTGCCTGTTGTCTACGATGGCCAGGTTCCATTGGGGGATGTTCTGTCGCGGGTAGCTCAGTCCATCTACGCGGAGCTGTCCGAGCTTGCTGAGACGTGCGTCTCTGTAAACCACTCAGACGACAAGTTTTGACCCGAATCCTTTGTAGGATGCCCAACATGTCTGACAGTGCTCGGAAGCGTACACTCGCTGACTGGGTCGTCAAAACCAAAAAGCAAGTGGTCAAACTCTACGCCGTCGTAAAATGGTCCCGGGATGCGGACACAGTCCAGAAATGCATGGTATATATTGGCAGAATGTACTGTTGCTTGAAGACTCAGCTTGAGTACCTAGAATATCACTGCTTTCCTTATGAACCAGAATCAGCAATTCGAAGAAACCATGCGTGGTCTAACTTATGCCAAAGAAAGCCTTGATCCTGCGCGGTGAGTCCTGCATTCCCTACTGGTCGCAACCATATTAAAAATCAAGATAGACTCCGCAATCACGATCTACTCACATCTCTGGATGTTTTAACGACCGGTTCTTACCATGGTCTTCCTACGGGAATCAAGGTATGTGAACACGCGAACTTCTGACAAGATTTGACCCTCTATTTCATCTCTCAGAAAATGATCATTCCTTCGACCCCATTGACCGATGCCGAAGTTATTAAAACGCTGACCGACATGGAAGATGTTATACGTTACCGACTTCGAATGCATGAAATAATTCCTGTTGAAATGGCCCAACATCGTATCGGTATAAAAACATCTTCAACCTCCGTACTCTCTGTTAATATTTCTTCTCATAAGCCGACGGCCGTGTTTATTTTACTGTTCCAAACCTCTTTGAGACGTCCTTATGCCTGAGAGGTGGACTGAAGGAAGATGGCTGGTTCTTCGTTCACGTAGAGTTTTTGATAACCGTCGGAGGAGATCTTACCGGCATACAAGGCAAGTCGCAGCTTCGACCATACGTATCCACGTTGAGAACCTCCTTAGACTTCCCTCGCACACCTACGGGCCTCATGAAACGCCACATTACTGACGAAGCTGACGCTCAACTTGCCTTTTATCTACCTCTTCCTGCGGATCATATCCTTCCTCCTGGAGTCACACTCCCTCCGAGGCCTCAGCTAGTAGAAGGCGTAGTCGACACCCCTTTAGTCCGAGTTTTCAACTTCCTCCGTATGTCTCTCGTTTTGTTTTGTGTTCAAACGTTGAGTCGGCACATAGAAATGATGTCATTATCATACCAGTTGGAAATTCTTTGGTATCAGGTCCGTTTGCTTCGATCTCAATCCATCAGGCTCTTTATATCATTACATAGGCTGAACGCATGCGTTCATTGGGGTGGGCCGACTATTTATCTGTCAAAATGAGTGACGACCGCAAGTCATTCACTGCATCGTACTGGCTGTAAGTTCAATTCTTATTTTTTTAATCGTCCCTTCTCAAGTTTTATTGTAGTCGACCTGCCCCCTCAACGAATGCTTTTGGACGTCCACGAGCTAAACTACCGCTACTGGGCGGGACGTTGACCATCTCTATCGTTGAAGCCAAACACCAATCGCAGACCCGTGGACCTGCTAGGTCGCCAAAGGCTCGTGTCCTTGCCGAACTTCAACAGAGATCCAAATTGGGTACTCTTAGAGCTTCAGATGAAGTAGAAGGCCTCAAGTTCGAAGTTCGATGGGAACCCGCCATAGGGGCCCTCGGCGCTGTCATATCTGCTGAAATACCGTCGGATTTTTTGCTTATTGTGAGTGCGAACACCTCCCAGATGACCAATGCTGACACTATCAAAGAATGCCGCTGATTTGAACTTTGAATCATTGCTGAAGAAAGTGCTTGAACGGCATACACACGAAATACTGGCCATCTTCCAGTACCAGTTGCAGCGCGGCCAACCGCACAGTGTTTTTTCAGGGCCTGGCATAGTATCCTTGATTGTGGATGGTAACTATTCCCCTGTGACGCCGTCAGTATCACCTGATTTCTGTGGTTTAGAACAACTCGAGGTTCTACGCATTAATCTTTGTGCCGACGAGGTCGTGATGATCACCCTCGATTCACGAAGCGGCCGGTTTAACATCCGCGACACTGGTGATCTTGCCGCAGCTGAACGAGGGCCTCGCTTTAAAACACTGTCCGATAAAATCAACGAAGATCCCACAGTCTTATTCAATGTACTAATACGATTGCGACTCATTGTGAGGCCTTCAAAGACCTGACATTCGTTCTCTGACCATTCACCAGACTATCACGGACCTCGCAGAGCAGAAAGCGGTCTACCTTGGTCTACAGAGTTTCCGTCGGCGAAATTTCCTGCCAGATGGTTAGCTTTCTTGTGTTTAAAGAAAAATGAATACCACACTGACGTGACCTAGAAATGACCAAACTTGGACCTACAGCTCGAGGCGCCGTATATATACAATTGTCCAACTTCCCGAACCACTATCTCGTCCTGGTCATCAATGATAAGGAGTTCCGATACGCACTGATCACGACAAGAGTCTTACCTGGCACAATGTACGGCAATCTTGTCATGGAGGATATCGCGTGGCTGGATTTCAATCGCATCCATGGCGGTGATATAGCGATCACAGCCCATTCTGATCCACCTTCACGTTCTGCGCCTAACCCAATACGAGATGTCATCGAGACCAAAGCGACAGAGATGGCGCAGGCTGGGTAAGTTCTTCTGGACTTTTTATCACCATTAAATAGTCAAACTATTCACGTAGCTTCAATCTCGATACTCAGGTTCTACGGGAGCTGTACAGCTATTGTTGGTACGTTGGTATCCAGGCAGTCATCCAACCTTCCAGCTAACGTGCTGTCAGTGCTCGGGTCTCGTATATGAATGTCGAAAGACAGCTCAAAATTCGGAGTATTCCATTCACTCATGTCAACCCGACTCTACATGAAACGGTCACGCCCGAGTTGGCACATATCCAGTCGTCGTTGGCTCGTTCCGTCCCAGCACTGTGTGTGCAGTCTGAACACATTCTTTCCGGTGCCCCCGCTGCCGAAGCGGCTATGCCCAACATTCGCGTCATACCATTGAATTGGTGGTCAGACAAGAATGCTCAAGTTGAAGATGTTCTGTATTAGCTTCTTCTTTCATCGTTAACCTATCTTCAGGTTGTTACGTGCGTCAAATTGAAATATGTCCAACAACCAATGGGCAAGACTGCTGGGACAAGCTCTGTGATTCGACCTTCCAAACGGATCATATATGATACCACCGAAGCGGTGGTCTCTTTTCTATCGGAAAATGTCAACACCTGCGTTGACGAGTTCCTGGAAGAATGGGCTCGCGTTTCAAAGATGGTCGTAATTGCGAGAGAAGGTTATTACTCGTGCTTTTGTTTTCAAGTGGTTGCTAATCCTTGAACAGTTGCCCAAATGTCGAAAGAAAAAAAATGGCCTGATATTCGATTGCTTTCCTTCGACCTGCAAACTGTAGCGTTTGCCTATGCTTCGGTATGATTGATTGTCCTGATTCAATGGCATCTACTGAACGCCTCGAAGGATTATACCGTTTCAATATCATGCGAAGATCAGTTGTCAACTGGGGGCAATTTCGATTTACGATTCTCGCGTTGTGAACCCAGTCTCGACAACTTTAACCCTCATGATGACGCCGAACCTTTTTTGCGTAACATCTTGCGGCATGGTCAGGGGAGACTGGCACCCTCGTTGCACCGTCTGGTCACTTTTTTGCGGGAAACTCTCCCGATTGCCGTAGAGTTAGAAGAGATCAGACAGCAAAGTCAAGGTGCCGTTGACACATTTGCAAAGGCAGCTGGTTGGTACCGGCTCCTTTTCGGGGATTCGAGGTACATGGTTGTTTTCGGGCGTAAGCCTTATTGAACTCTGATCTACAGGCATGCATTGGACTTCCGATTAATGACCAATCAACGGGTACTCATCCTTGATGGCTCTCATTCGTTGTTTAGCACTGGTCCTATGCAACAGCCCGAGGATCACATTCCTGAACTTGGCCTACTACCAATACCGCGATTTTCGGAGATCGTGCTAGAGGTTGTGAAGAAAATGCTTTCTTCTGGGGCGGCACCATCTGGTAAAGTTGCACCACTGAACACGGGCGTAATTTGTCAAACTGGTTTTGTTCGGACATTGGGTCGGGCCATTTATGCAGCCGTTGTCGACGCGATGAAGACTCAATCTTAGTTGTCGTTATTCACTGTATTTTTAGGTGTTTTTTATATGCTGAATGAATATTGTACATTGCAATCCAATGTCCGAATGGCTGGTAAGTCTATGACGTTGACCGGGGTCGATGGAGCATATCCCGCAATCCAGAAACAAGGGTTGAGGGCGTTAAATACGAATGCGATGATGATTCCTCTGAGTGAGGTCTGGCGGGGAGAGCAGGCGGGGGGCCCGGCGGGCTCAGATAAAGAGGTGGGGCGACATAGATGCCAGGATTGTTCAGCTGTGACGGTGAAGGAGACGGTTGATACGGATTGTGGGGAGGTGCTCCAATGCTCTTAGGTCGAGTGAGTTTATTCGGCGTGGGTGCCGGGGTAACTGTTGTGGCAGAGCACGAACGCAATTCGTGAGGCCAACAGGAATCCGCAGCAATCATTTCCCCCGACCTTTTTTATCTTCCTTTCGTTTTGCCTTCTCCCTCTCTTTTTGTTCCTTTTTGCTTTCTTTCTTCGTCTCTACAGGTTTGGTTTCCGAGACCACAGCAGGTGGAGGGGGGACTTTGGCTTGCGGCTGGAGCTCTGGCATTGCAATCTTACTGAGATGCACCGTCAAACTCTCTGGCGGAGTATAGTTCTTGGAGATGGATTTGTCCGGCGTATCATCCAAATTAATTCGCTTCGGCCCTTTTCGGGCTTGTGTATCGTAAAGAACGTATTGATGCAGTTCTTCCTCTAGTCCTGAACGACAAATGAAAAAGAAAAGCTGAAAATGGACAACATCGACGAACCTGCTTTGTGCCGTATTCGCTTCGTTTCTTCGACGACCTGCAAGACTTTTGGGACTTGATCCGCACCAGCCGACAGGATAGTGACGAATAGCATATCGTCCTGTACACAATGAGTTTTCATCTAGGTACTGCAGTAGGGAAAACATACCTGGAAGAGATTAGCGCAGTATTGTGCATAATCTTCTGTGCTGCCTTCATCTTCTACGGTGACCTCATTAAACTGACCCCGGAGCGCCTGGATCTCTGCAATCCGGTCGATACCAAGCTTCTTTGGAGGTTTGGGAGGAGGGGCGGGGGCAGGGCCGACGGTAGGTGATGTGGGGACATTATTGTTGCCCGAACCCCGTCGAGGAACGGAGCTAGATGAGCCCTCGGGTGTGTGGTAGACGTCGTTGGCGTCCTGGAACGTCATCAGGGCCGTCAAGATTACAATCTCCAGCCCCTTCCGGTCGTCGATGTCGAACCTTTCGAGGGCCTGGGGTTAGATAGCAAAGGAGGTCATGTATATCCATGTACCGATTCAAATTATAATCGAGAATTTGGACAGACGTCGTCTTCAATCGACCCGGCGGTTCCTTAGTGACAGCTACGAGAACTGGTGGGTCAGGCTTGCGCAACATGTAGCATTCCTCTCGCTTCCATTCGAATTCGTGTCTGGAATTATTGGTGAGAATAAGATGAGAAACGCAGTGAGACCATCCGAACGCACTCTTCCCATTTGAAAGACCACCTGAACGAAAGCGTTCCCGTGTATTTCAGCTCTACGGTCGAGCTCGGGTTGCAGAGCTCAAGAAACTTGATCTTGCTCGATGCCGACGGCGCTGTCGCTGTCTATGCCACAAGTCATCAAACAGATTTCAGAGGTTTTGAGACCGGAACGTACTACAAGCAGAGCTTCCGACAATGGATCTGTACCAAATTGAAAATATATTTTCGCATTTCAGACTCGTGGCCTACCGTATACTTCAGTCTTATAAAGTGGGCCAGGTATCCTCTGTTTTCTGTAGTGCGCTCGGCCAGCCGGATCGATGAGATCAACAACATTAGGGTTCTCCGTGGAAGGTGTTACGATGAGTGTGAACAGGTTTTGGTCCAGGCTCATTGTGGAATTGGGTTCTAAGGGTGGGTCTCCTGCAGACTGGCACTTTAAGGTGCGGCCTTCGACGCTGATGGACTGCGGAGGTGATCTAGACGAGAGTTTGAAGCACAGCAAGCAGCAGCACTGCCCTTTGACATGTCAAAACTTTCTCGGCTACACTCACTCAAAGCGTCGCCGTCGTGGACTGAATTCATTGAACATGGAAGTATGGATGTCATAGTAGCTAATCCGACAGTATTATTGCCTCTGGAGACGCGACCGACAACACAGACATCGCCCGTGAAATCGCGTCCTCCTGCGTATTCGTATTGTCAAAAAAGTCCACCTCCCCAGGCTTCAACGGTAGTTTCCGCGCGCGCACGGGTCCGAGATCAGACGGCCGGTGCGCAAGATACTCCACGGGAGCGATTTTGCTGCCGAGGTCCCCAAAGCTGTCTGAATCGAAAAAGTCGCTGCTGTCCACAGGATTTGTCTGTGCCACGGTGTGGTATTTCTTGGGCGACGGTTTCTTGCCGCCGGCCCGCTTAGTTGCAAGGGCCAGCGCGGGAGCGGTTTTTAGGGCACGTTTCTTCGGTGAAGGGGGGTCAGGCATGTCGACGTCTGTTGGCGGTGCCAATGCGTCCGGCTTGGCGCGCTTTCGCGGCGAGAGGGCGCACGCGTCGGTGGCGGCAGGGGGGATTTTACGCGTCCTGCTTCGTTTACGAGGAGAGGGTGGCTCGCTTTCGGTCGAGGAGCTGACATTGAAATCAAAGGCTTCTCCCTCGGACGACTCCTCTTCCTGAAGCACCGGCCGGGGTCGCCCCCGTTTCGGAGAGTCCACCGCCTTGGCCTTGCCTTTTGCCTTGGGTGACTTGCGCGCTGGGGCGGCTGGGATCGCGTCGGATTCGATATCAGACAAGAAGAGCCCATCTTCGTCGCCGTCTTCTTCCTCGCCGAGGGCCCCACCTGCTGAGCGCCGATACATTCCGCGGACTATATCGCCCCACAGGACGTAGGTGCGACAAGATTTGCAGTGGCCACCGCGCGGAATCATACCGGTGTCCGATGTTTGAGACGCGAGAAAGTTATCCGAAAGACATGATATATGAGAGACGGCAGTGCATCCAGTTGTAGGACAGAGCGTCGTCTTGAGGGGATCCTTGCCGTTTAAGAGCATCAATGACAGATAAGCTTTGCAAGAAACAAACTCGCACAGTACTGTAGCTGGGCACATCTTGCTTGCATATTGAACAGGTCAGACGCCGGTTCGAGGCCAGCAGTGCTGTGTTCTTTGCAAGATGCGCGGACGTGAATTGTGCTGCGGCGCAGATAAGCAACGAAAAAAGTAAACCAAGGGGACCGCAACGTTACCGTCGTCGACGTTGAGAGGCCCGAGCCTACCGGATCCAGCCTGTCCAGATTTTCCGTCAACGCCTTCCAGTTCAACCGTACAAGTAAAGCCCAGAGGGAGGGGCATGTTAATCTGGTCGTTTGCAGATTTCCAGCCCTTAACTGCGCCGTCGGTAAACAACTTGACGTGTAAAGGCCAGGTACTCCAAGGGTGGGTGGACAGCATCAAGCGTACAGTTCTGGAAATCGCAGGTGAGCGAACCAGCGGCAATGGCCTGAATTACTGCACCGAATATTGCTGCTGACTGTACTCGCTCTCCGGAGAATTGCCTTTCCATCCGCATCGCGGAGGTGGCGGGAAATGTGCGCGTGCTGCCAGGCCCACTCAAATTGCAAAGCGGCCTTGGAGAAAAATGAGGTCCTGTTGGCGAAGTAACCCTGAGTTTGCTCACGAGTTTGGACGGGAAGCCGTAGACTATCATTTGCATGACCCAGGGGCGACGCAGTCTGGTCTTATGTGCGCCTGCACGCGTTGAACAAAGAGGTGATGTTGAAATACAGTGTATTACCCTGCGTGAGTTCGCCATTATGCTGGCTAAACGTGGAGAAATCAGGGGAAATCGAGTATGCGCGTTAGTCAACCAACCGAATGCGTTTAGGTGGATTAGGTGTACTGCCAATGTAGTTGCTACGGCCTCGAATTGAGCAAGCAGTTGGACAAGGCAGACAGAAACTGACGCGGTGGAAGTGGGTGTCTGTATGGACTTTAGCAGATAGCAAGCGTAGAAGGACGGAAAGGAATGCGAGAGCAGCGACGACCGTCCCATCTTAACTTCAATTGCCGTGCAAGTTCAGAACGCGTCGGTCACGTGGAAATATCTTATCTAATCAATGATTGTGGGAGGCCGGCAAGCGGCGGGTCACAAATAGACTTGGAATTTTGTCTTCAGAGACCTCTTCTAAATTTTTGCTAGGTCGACGCTGATCAGGTCCAATTAAGACCAGTTAGTTGGCGAATAAATTGAACAATTTTAACGGATCACGACTAAGTTTGGTCGAGCTTACTCGTTGAACTTATTGGCCAATTCAAGACATACATTTCTATTGAACTGAAATCTAACTCAGCTAAAAGATAAACACATCTCACATTGAGGGATGGTTGCAAGGCGGGTAGAATATTTCCATCCAGTATAGGGTGGGCCGAGAAGGCCCGGAGCAGCGTCAGCGCTATTAGCAAATCAGGTCACGTTTTTTGTGGCGACATTTTTGCTACTCTAAGCACAAAAGAACGAGGAGACCCCAATGGTATTTTACTCGATCAGGTCACCCAAATCGGGTGACCGCTCGAATGCCGATTCGGCCAGGTCACCGAGATCGGTGACCTCTGTGAGGTCCAGGATAGGAGGCGGATTACCGTATACCAGTCTCTCTCTCTTCCGTGCTCTACCAGCGCACACTCTCTTTGCATTTTCAACTCTTTGCTCGCCTGCGCCGCAGGATGAGTACCATACTAGGCGTTATTGATCCGGCTCTTGTAAATCTCCCAGGAGGAAGCACCAACGTTCCAGAGCCGCCGACGACTAATGGGGCAACAACGTCGCGTAACGGTTCTCGCTTGCCTCAAGCCTCTCCTCCCGGTCGCCCTCGAACATACTCCAAGGCCGAGATCGAGACGTGGGCAGCATCCAACTACGCTCCTCGGCGAGATGCAAATGAGACGCGCTCAGATTATGACGAGCGGCTGTGAGTTGAGCTTTAATTTACCTCCGTTGTCTAACGGAGAACAGAACGAACATATCCCGCAAGAACCCCCTCCTCGAGGCATGCAACAAGCTTAAACTTAAGGTCCCCAAGAATGCGAACTTAGATCGACTACGTGCAGAGTTGTCAAAGCATTGGTGCGCGATGAATCAATTTCTCCTTCTGCCTTCTCATGAATCATTCTCTCGTGCATTCAGGTTCACGTCTCTACCCAACCGCGCACCAGAATCGACGCAGCAGCCTGCTCAGACAGTTAAAAGAAGGTCTGCAATACGTGCAACAGACGCACACGACGTGCTGGCGTCTGTTCTGGCGCCCGCCGGCCAATCCTTCAATTTCTCTGCGCCGGCTGGTGCTCTCCCTACAGTATCCTCCAATGCACGTGGGGAATTGCGCGGCAGCATTCCACTTGTCCATCTCGCCGCATCGAACACCGAAGTGCCTGCGTCTTCAAGCCGGGCTGCACCCAGGCCGAGGGCAAAACCCCGCCCGCGTGTAACTAATCTGAGTGCGCCATCAACAATTGTCCCGACCACGAGCTCTACACCCTCTACATCCTCTCTCCTGCCATCCGCCATCCCCCACACGCCTGAGCAAACTGGCGGACCTTCTGCTCATCAAGATGCCGTCGTCAACTCGCCACTGCAGCCCACGCAGCTGAAGCACCCGGACAAGCGGACGGACATGTATGCGGTCCTTGGAATGCAAGGTGAGGAGAAGGCCGGCAAACGTGGGATGCGGACGGTGAGACCACAATATATCCTGCTACATTTACTGACCTACCCGTTCATTTCTAGGTGATCAACCCCGTGTACTCCGTCTTCATCGCCAATCTCAAGCCTGAGATGTGCCCCCTTGGCGCCTTCGCATTCTATTTCCATTATATCTACGACGAGAAGAAAATCATCGATACCATGGAGCTGGATTATACTGTTAACAAAAGTTGGCGTGGAGTAATCTTTTTGTTTCGCTCTTCTCGAAGCGTACGCTGACCGGTTTTCGGCAGGTCCGAGTTCTACATGGGCCCAAATCACCGACAACGCCCTTCAATGAGCAAAATCTCTACAATCTCTACTGTCGTGCCTACGCACGAGCGGGATTCAAGTCGCGCTTGAAGGCACATCTCCCTCGGCACCTCTTGGGATACCGACAGGAAGCTGTTGGGTATGTACTACGCTTTCGGTTGGTCAAGCAATGTGACATGGTTACCTAATCTTTCCATTTCGCAGTGTCGATCCCTTGGAGACGTCGAAACTCGGGTGGGTCCGTGGACAAACATACATGGATACCTATGCACCTGCACTGCCAAAGACGGTAATTCCTGTTTCTCTTCAGTCCTTCCTTCACTCATTGTAGATAGGCCATTCTCGGTGCGGCAGGGTATCAGGCCGACGAGGTTTATGATCCTATCTGGCGCAGGGTTCGTGTCCCACCACAGTTTTTGCTCTTGGTCTGCCCGATGGCAGAGAGCATGCTTGAGAAAGTTGCTGGTTCGCACGAAATCTTCATTTAATAATTAAACGCCGCTGACAATCAGCTTGCTTTTAGGCAA
The DNA here is from genome assembly GCA_029378395.1 of Mycena leptocephala. NCBI lineage: Eukaryota > Fungi > Basidiomycota > Agaricomycetes > Agaricales > Mycenaceae > Mycena > Mycena leptocephala. Next base: position 46,308 of record JARJLF010001333.1, read on the forward strand.
CGAGCACCTCTCAGGTGCCTTCCATCATTGGGAAATGGTGATTGAGCTACGTGAATATTTGTTTCAAGTAAGCTTGGTGCCGTATAAAATCATCGCATTATTCACGAGTTTACAGTGTGGCGCCGCCATCTGGCAATTAGTTCCCGGATCTTCGATCTTTCGCCTCCCGGCATTCCAGAGCACAGACGTCCGCAACTGGATGTCGACTGGCTATCCTGCCGAGCTGTCTGCTCTGCAGGCAGCTGCCGGGAACCCTGTCGAACTAGAAAGGATCCAGAATGTCGCTTTGGTTAGGGCATTGACTGGGATGAATAACATACTCTCAGCAGCAACAAATGAGATCCGTGAGCTTCGTGCCATGCTAGAACGTCGCACCGCAGTCTTCACGCCTGCTCGGGGGTTTTCTGCGTCGGTCTACCATCAGAATGGTATGATCTTCAATTTTCTATTCGATGTATGATGTTTATATGTACATTACAGTGCTTGCTGCCTCCAGCTTCCTAGATCATGACGTGCCCAATCCGAATCCCGGCACACTGATTTTACCTGCGGTGCAAGTCCCGGAAGCCTCCCCGCGAAACTCGACGACCCCAGCCACGACCCCTCCACGCTCAACAGTTCATTCTTCTCGTTCTTCTCCCCGTACCCCTCGCACGGCCGCTACACCTCGATTAGTCTCCCAAGTGCAGCTCGTACTGCCTGCTCTTGCAGCCTTCTACGGAAAAGGTCAGGTTGCGTTGTTATTGGTAAATCAATGCTTACATCTTTCTCTCTAGGCGCTCCCATTGGTCTAGTTCATCCGGTTCTCGGTATGCAATCGGCGCGATGGGTTGAAGATGTATTCCCAGCAATCCAGCAGCCCGAGATGTGCTGGAGCGTTTGGGGACCGAACAAGACCTTGGATCAATTCAAGAACGTCCAGGAAATTTGGGAAATTTTTGCGAACGGTGAGCGCATAGCGGTGAATCATGATGGCACCGAAACACATATGAAGCCTCCGCTCAAGCTTGTTGAACAATTCTTCAAACACAAGTGGCGCACATCGGATTCAAAGCAGGTGCGGAAACTAGGAAAATCATGCGCAACACTCTACTCACGGTCTCCCGGCTTTAGGCGAAGCAAAACCTCAAGAAGACCTGGGAACGATTCCGTGAAATACCGGAGTGGATAGATCGCGAGTCGACTACACGGCGTACATCTTCTGAGGTAATTATCGCAGAGCTTGAAGATCTGCGTTCACGCGAGGATGGGGGCGAGCCCCGAGGGATTAACTGGCTAGTAAAAGAGTTAGCTGAGAGACGCAAGAAGGTTTGCCTTTCAGTTGCTACTACGGCACGTCCGAGTCTAAATTCTTTGCAGGCTGCAGCACTTCAGCAATCATCCTCAAACTCTGTTCCAGATGGCTCTAGCGGCCAGCCGAGGAAACGAGCAGCTGCTGTAGATGCACGACGTCGGGGAACAGACAAAAAACAGAAGATTAACTAGTCGTATTCTCGTATGTGAACGTACATATATTAATTTGTATCCTCATTATTTTATACATTATCCTTATAATTATTCCTCGATTCAATTCGTCTGAGACAGGAGAATTGAGACATTCATCCTCCTCTTGCCTTCCTCTCTACCTGCGCATTCAGATGGGAAGTCCAAAGCTGTGGGAGGTACGTATTGGACTGTCGGAAACCCCGAGCTTCAATTGATATCCTTTAGATTATTGGGCCAGCAGCCGAAACAAGGTCATTGCTTAATCTTGCAACTATTGAGGGCTTCCGCGCGAATAACCGAGGACTCCGAACTCTAGTCGTCGGTGTTGATGCCAGGTAAGTACTCACAGCCTTGACCTTGCATTGACTATAGTCTGGATCTCTGTAGCATTCGAATACATGCGATCGTCGCTGCGCTTCAAGCTGCCAACGTTTTTAACCCAGGCCTGGGAGGCCAAAAGCTTGTTCTCGAGAAATTGTTCTACCAACTCGGCAATTTCTCGCTGGCTCCGCTTACAATGGTGTGGATTTTCGATGGCACGGGGCGCCCACCTATCAAACGTGGTACCAGAGTAATTTATCGCCCTCCATGGCTCGTACAGCACTTGAAAACGATGATTACCGCCTTTGGCTTTTACTTCTACGACGTGAGCAGGCGGAACATGTTTAAATCCTTCTTGATCTTCGGTTTGCTCATCAAAGGACAGGCACCAGGAGAGGCTGAAGCGGAACTAGCACAGCTCAATGAGAATGGTGAAATCGACGGTATCATTACCGAAGATAGCGATGCATTCTTATTTGGTGCACAATGTGTGATTCGTACCCAAGGGTTAGTTCAATTTCTCTTTCGTACCGCCAACCTTAATTCCGTTTAAAGGCCATCCGTTCAGCACAGCTCTTTGATTTTTACCTCCGAGTCTATCAAAAACACAGACGCTGTTGCATTGGACCAGGATGGTCTTATTTTGTGCGCCCTTCTCCTCGGGGGTGACTATGATTCTGGTGTAACAGGAGCCGGAGTTGCAGTTGCTCGTGCTCTAGCGGCAGCCGATTTCGGAAAGGATCTCGTCACGGTCCTGAAAAACTTCCGAGGTGCGGAGCGTGGCCGTCGGCTCACTGTTTGGCGCAATAGGCTCCGACAAGAATTACGAACGAATTCTTCTGGGCACCTTGCAAAGCGTCAGTTGAAGCTAGCTGATAGCATCCCGGATACATTCCCCGACATACAGGTGGCCGACCTGTACCTGAACCCATTGACATCCAGGTCACCTGGATTTACTGGACCCCACCCGCTTGCACAGCTCTGGCGACCCGCCGAACCATCCATTCCTCAGCTAGCCGTGTTCTGTTCAACTCATTTTGGATGGAATGGCGACCAATTGCTGAAGAAACTGAACTCTACGTTGTGGCCTGCTATCGCTTTCAGGATGATATCCTCGGTAAGAAATTTGAGCTGCTTTCATTCTATTTACTGACAAAAATTTAGCCTTACGTCCTTTGCGAGCGAGCTACAAACCTACTCGTATCACCCATAACCAGGGCCCGGATTCTCAAGCACTTTCCGCTCGCAAAGCATAATCCCGCATTCATTGATTCTGCCAGCCTGGAACTTTACCGTGTCCGGATGTCCACAGATAATTTCATCCAGTTGGCGTCGCTAGACAACCTCCCGCAGACCGCCAAGGCCGATATCAAACTTGTTTCGATCCCGAAAGTGATTCTTGCAGTTGCTATGCGAGATGTAGCCCTACCCTCTACCAACGTACGCCAGCATTTCATTTCGTATGATTGACAATTGAATACCTGACGTTGGCACACTTGCAGCTGACCCAAATTCCCGCCTCAACCAATTCATCAGACGAGGATGAGATATCAATTGATTCTAGCGACGACGGTAGTGTGATTGATATTAATGACTCAGATGAGGAGGATCTGGCAAGGGCGCATCGCACATTGATGGATGGAGGGATCATAGACCTGAGCGTTGATCTCTAAATATTCTACTAATTCCATTATATCGCCGTTAAGTAGTATCCCGCTTCTCAGCCTAAGGATTGCTTTCTGTAATAAATACTGTCAAAAATATTTTTGAATCTGTGATTGAAAAAACGAACCTGCCACCTGAGAACAATCGCCACTGCCTAGCTCAAGCAAGAGACAGAGAAGACTTGACCGAGGACTCAGGAGGGAGGAGGGAGGTGAAAGATAAGGAATACCGAGGTTATTTGGATATAAGAGAACGACGAAAGGAGGAGACCTTTGAGATTGAGAAAGCCGAAAAGCAGAACAGCGAAATTGCGAAAATTGCCATATATGGACGCAGGAGGTTTGAAAAAATAAGAATTGCCTTAGCGGGACAGTGACCTGGCCACCGAAACGACGGTGACCGGAGAGGAGGCGGGGAGCGGAAGAGGCGGTGACCCACCTGCCAAAGAGGCTCGGCACACGCCTAGCGGAGTTTGAAATGCAAGTCACCAGGAGCGATCGGGACGAGTCACCGAGCGATCGGTCACCCACATCCTATATAGAACTAACGTTCTATTTGTGAACGGTACATTCATTTTCCGCTTCGGCCGATACCAGTCTGATGTGAGCTAAAGTCGGGATGCTTCGGCCGATACCACACTTTTGGTTCTCGTCTCTATTCGCCCAGAGACAATATACGCGTCCCGGGACCCGCACGGGAGGGTTCTATACATATCATGCGCAGCCGCGGCCGGGAGCATGCCCAGGCGCGTGTAGAACGCTCTCGCAGCCGTGTTGGAAGCGGAAACCTGTGCAAAAACGGAGGCACCGGCCGCCTTGCGACCTGCGAGTGCGTCTATGACAGCATGGACGAGCCGGGTTGCAAGCCGGTGCTGCTGGAACGGTGGGAGGACGCCGAGGGTCAGAATCTCGATGCGATGGTCAGGGTGGATCGCCGCTGAAATAAATGCGACGGGATCATCATGGTGGTGGGCGACGAGACAGAGCCTGGCTGGCTGAAGGAGGAGATGGAGGAAAAACGAAGGAGGGTAGGAGACAGGCAACAAGGCAGTCTAATTTTTGTGAATTGAATTAGTGGTCGTACGCGCGGAAAAACATACATGCATTGCATGAACGGCTGGGATTTGGTGGGAACGTATCGGGCTGAGGGAGAACTGGTCCGCCATGGGGAATAACATGCGAGTTGAGGGGTTTTATCAAGGCAGGGATTAGGGACATTAGGGTCCGTTTCCGACGGCTCACCCGCTCCCTATTGGGCATGTGAAACGCCGTGAAATGGAGCATTTAACGGACGAGGACGTCTAGACCACTTGTATGGAGCTAAAGCATTGTAGTTTATCCATGGTAAATTCCACACGCGCGGATAAAGCGTTGGTTGGAGAGAAAAAAGATAGGCTGCTCCTCCTTCCCATTTTGCGTCTTGCTGGAACGCAGTATGAATATTTTTAATTTGTAGCTCTGTCAGGAAACGGTTGGGAAACGGCCAAATCTGTTCACGACGCAGTGCAATATAATTTGGGTCGGCATAGGACCGGTTGCGGGTGAGCGTCGGAAACAAGACATGTGATAGGCGTGATGCTTTATGCACGCTACAAGTCTGCGTCTTCCACGACGTCCTCCACGTCCTGCAACGTCCCAGGGCGCGCCCAACGGCGACTAGTCGCCCTTGACATGTGCAGGCGCCCTCCTTCGCGCCAGTGAACGCGGAAAAAGGCCTGTCCGCTCGGAGAATCGAACACTGCAATTGCGGGGAGCCGCTTGTTACGGGTAGAACCGGTCTTAGGGCGAGTCCCTGATTTAGCATTTTTCGGGGGATCGAGGGATGCTGGCAGGGTGGCGGGCACCTATAAAATGTCTCTCTTTCCGACCCTGTTTCGGTATCCGCCCCCAATCACGTCACGTTTCTAAACTCCTCTTGTCCCGGACCTCCATCTTCCCCCACACCACAATGGTTCTCCCTCACCACACCCCCTACGTGACCCCCCACATCCTCCACAAAAATTATGCCCAGGCACACGACTCCGAGCAGTTCGGCAACCGTATGTCTCCCCCTCCTCCCTCCTCCCGACCTCTCTCACCATGTCCCAGTCATCGGCCGCGACCTCGACTACTTCTCCCAGGCCGGCTTCGACATGGACCGCATCCAGATAAAGCGCAACGCCCCCGTCGCCCTCCTCTACGAAGACGCCATCCGCAACGAAGGCGCAATCATCTCCTCCTCCGGCGCACTCATCAACTTTTCCGGCAAAAAGACTGGCAGAAGTCCAAAGGATAAGCGTATCGTCTATGAAGACACCAGCAAGGACGACATATGGTGGGGTTCGGTCAACATTAAAATGGACGAACGTATGTCTCGTCCTTTTTTTTACGTCCCCACATCATTTTGACCCTGTCCAGATACTTTTGAGATCAACCGCGAACGCGCTATCGACTACCTCAACACCCGCGACAACGTGTACGTCTTTGACGGCTTTGCCGGTGTATGTTCCGTCTTTCATTTACCTTGCATGCGTCACTGACGAAACTCCAAGTGGGACCCAAAATACCGCATAAAGGTCCGGGTCATTTGTGCGCGTGCATATCACGCGCTTTTCATGGTGCGTCACATCCCCATTAGGCAATTGTTTCGGCTAATGCGGATATGGTCCAGAATAACATGCTCATTCGGCCGACCGAAGAGCAACTCGCCGACTTTGGCGAGCCGGACTTTATCATCTATAATGCCGGCCAGTTCCCCGCCAACCGCTTTACCAAGGGCATGAGCTCCACCACGTCGGTCGAGATCAACTTCAAGCGAATGGAGATGGTCATTTTAGGCACAGAATATGCAGGCGAAATGAAAAAGGGTGTCTTCTCCGTGATGGTCCGTTCGCTTTTGCCTTTTATTCCCGTTTCGCTCATTTTCTTTCACAGCACTATCTTCAACCCGTCAAGTTTGGCCAATTGTCACTGCACTCCTCCGCCAATGTCGGAATCGAGAGCAACGATGTCACGCTCTTCTTCGGGCTCTCTGGCACCGGCAAGACTACTCTTTCTGCGGACCCGAACCGTCTCCTCATCGGCGACGACGAGCACGTCTGGTCCGACAGTGGTGTCTTCAACATCGAGGGTGGCTGCTACGCCAAATGCATCAACTTGTCAGCCGAAAAGGAACCCGAGATTTTCAACGCCATCCGGTTTGGCAGCATTCTAGAAAATGTCGTCTATAACCCCCTCTCCCGTGCCCCCGACTATGACGATGTCAGCATCACCGAGAATACACGATGCGCCTACCCCATCGAGTACATCCCCAACGCCAAGATCCCTTGCATGGTCGATCGTCAACCAACCAATATCATCATGTTGACTTGCGATGCTTTCGGTGTTCTCCCGCCTGTGAGCAAACTAACGCCGGAGCAAGCAAGCTACCACTTCCTCGCGGGATACACCTCGTACGCCATAACCATCTCCCGCGTTTTTTCCCTACTCACTGGTGTCCAGGAAAACTCCCGGCACAGAGGACGGTGTTTTAGAACCCATACCTACCTTTTCCACCTGCTACAGCGCGCCGTTCATCGTTCTCCATGTAGGTTTTTTTTTTCTTTCCGTTGCAGTACACCAAAACTCATGTATTGTTCCAGCCCGGACGCTACGCCGAGATGCTCGCCGAGCGCATGGCGAAACACCAGGTCAACTGCTGGCTCATCAACACTGGCTGGACGGGCGGCAAGTTCGGGTCCGGCAAGCGCTGCCCGCTCAAGTTCACGCGCGCCATCGTCGACGCCGTACACAACGGCTCGCTGGCCAAGGCAGAGTTCGAGAACTTTGGCACATTCAATTTGTCGATCCCCACGCATGTTGAGGGCGTCCCGAAGGAGGTGCTCAACCCACACACGGCGTGGGCCGACAAGGAGGCGTTCCAGCGCGAGGTGCGTAAGCTGGCGGGCATGTTCGCCAAGGCGTTTGCGCTGTATGAGAAGGATGTAGAGCCCAAGGTTAGGATGGCTGGACCCCAGGTTTGAGGGAGGCTTGTTTTTTTATACAGTGTCGTTTAGACCAGCTACGCACACGCATACATGTATACCAGCCCGGACAATATTAAATGTAATTCAGAGAGAATAAATGTCGTGTTATATACATAACGCCTGGGATTTTTTCCTTCGCACTCAGGGTTTAAGCGTTTATCACTATGTAACGCCCATGCTGATCAGTTGACTGCGGCGGCACTGCGGCGTACCTTGATCCTTGATAGCAATGTTATCCGCAGCGTACCATATAGACATCGCCTGAGGTGCGGAAACTGATTTTTAACAGAACCCTGAATCCGACTCCACGATCCAGGCGACATGAATGGCAACCCAGAGGGCGAACTAGCCGCGCTTTTGCCGCGTCTTATACGCGACACGCGCATCCATTACATCGACAACCTGCGTTCCGTGCTCGTTGCCCTTGTAATTTTCCACCACGCTTCACTGTCTTTTGGCAGCGTCGGATTATGGCCGTACATCTCCCCACACCATGCCCCGATGTCGTCTCCCATCCTCATAACTTTCGCGGCCGTCAACCAGTCCTATTTCATGGGCATGCTCTTTTTCTTGTCAGGCCACTTCTCTGCAATCGCGGCTTCTCGGAAAGACTGGAAGGCATTCTGTGTTGACAAACTAAAGCGGCTTGGGATTCCGACGGTGGTATATACACTGTTTGTGCATCCGTTGATGCTTGTTATCGCTCGGTGGTTGCAGCTTGCGCCGATTTGGCCCGCGTTGACGCAATATTGGGCGAATCTGAATGGAGTGAAGGGTCCTGTTTGGTAAGCTTCCTCTATCCTACGCTTCCAAATGTTGAAGAATCGGCGCAGGTTTACAGCCGTACTCCTCGTCTTTGACCTGGTTTACATCACGGTCCGGACGTTCCTGCCTCCCTCCTCCTTCCTGATCCCCAACTCTGTTGCGCGTTACCGAGTCACTGCAGCGCTGTGCATCTTGACCGTCATCGTCTGCTCGTTCTTCATACGGAAGTCGCACCCGGTCGGAACGGTTACGCCGCCGTTCAGCCTCCAGCTCGCATATGCCACGCAATACGTCCTGGCCTATATCTCTGGCACTTGCCTGTCTTACATCCAGGCATACCTTTTGGTATCTCACCCCGGAAGAGCCCTTGTGCTGGCATACCTCGGTGCAATCATCTCGCTAGCCGTGATGCTCCCCCTCAGGCTCACTGGCATACCCCTACTCGTCGACGGGTACTACGCCATTTGGAATGAAGTTTGCTTCTACTTTATCGGTACAGCGCTGTATTCGTTTTTCCACGATTCAGCGCACACCACGAGAAGGTGGGGGAATACGGCGCGTTATTCGTACGGCGCCTTTCTCCTGCATGGGCTCGTGGTTGTGGTCCTTCAAATTCTACTCGACGCTGGTGGACCAGGCCAGGTCTACGCTGTGCTCAAAACGCTCGCAGTAGGCACCCTCGGTGTCTGCTTCAGCTGGGCCGCCGCTTGGCTTTTACTACGTGTTCCCGAAGTTGGCAAGATCATTTAAGGCCGCGATCTTGGCAATGACTCCCGCGTTGCTATGTACGATACTGCCCGTCGTGGTCACATCATTTCGAGAAAAAAACACGTATTGAACACGTCTGTACAGCATCTGTACATCAAACGTGTAAAGCCCATTTTGAACACGTCGTCGTTTGTTTAAAAAGCCAGGATCGAGTGAGCGTTTCTCATTACAATGTCTCGCTTCTCCCGCGCCCACCGCCGCCGCCCAACGCGCACTCAGACGCGCAACGCTATTTCCTCGTTTTCTTTTGTGTTCTTCGTGGTTTTGGCCATTATATGTCTGTGCCCTGTGGCCACTCGGGCCCAAGAACATGGAGACCATCGCGCTGAATACGGAACTGTCATCGGTATAGGTGAGTTATTAACCTGAACAGAGTCAGGATCCTTCTAACTATGGGCTTCTCAGATCTTGGTACTACGTGCGTCATTTTTCCCAGTCCTTGTAAACTCCATCTCACCCGGGTACTTTCAGATATTCTTGCGTAGGGTATGTTGTCATTTTTCACCTTCCTGTCCACATTTCGAACACATCTCGTCAGTGTTCAACGCGGTGGACGCGTCGAAATCATCGCCAACGACCAGGGTCATCGTATTACCCCGTCCTGGGTTTCTTTCGCCGAAAATGAGCGCCTGCAAGTACAATTCTCTGTGCTTGTCCCTGTCGCTCACTTTATTTTTTTCGCAGAGTCGGCGACAGTGCCAAGAGCGCTTTTCATTCCAATCCTACCAATACGGTGTTCGACGCGAAGCGTCTCATAGGGCGACAGATGGACGACCCGAACCTGAAACAGGATATCAAGCACTGGCCGTTCCAAGTTAAAGAAAAGAACGGAAAACCTTCGATCACCGTCCAGTATCAAGGCGAGAATCGCGACTTTGTGAGTCCTATCGCTGCTCTAAGTTCAAGATACTAATTGTCTGCAGTCTCCGGAAGAAATCAGCGCCATGGTTATTGTGAAGATGAAGGAAACAGCTGAAGCATACCTCGGTGAAAAGGTTAGACTTCCTTTCGATTTATATTTTTGTCTGTTCAACTAACAACTTTTCAGGTTACCCACGCCGTCATCACGGTGCCCGCTTGTACGTTGTTCCCTGCCATTAGAACGCCCATATTTACCTTGACCATAGATTTCAACGATGCCCAACGCACTGCGACCAAGGACGCTGGTACAATTGCCGGTCTTAATGTTCTGAGGGTCTTGAATGAACCCACCGCCGCTGCCCTCGCCTATGGTCTCAATAAGGATGGACCCGAGTCGAGAGTTCTTGTATACGATCTCGGTGGAGGAACCTTTGACGTTTCTCTGCTCTCCATCGAAGGTGGCGTATTCGAAGTGCTCGCAACCGCCGGAGACACCCATCTGGGAGGTGAAGATTTCGACAACCGCGTCATGGACCACCTCATCAAGTCCTACAAGAAGAAGACCGGTACGGATGTGACCGACAACGCACGCGCACTCGGGAAGCTCAAGCGGGAAGTCGAGAAAGCCAAGAGGACACTCTCGAACCAGCAGAGCACTCGCATTGAGATTGAGAGCTTCGAGAACGGCAACGACTTTTCGGAAACCCTTACCCGTGCCAAATTTGAGGAGCTGAATATGGATCTCTTCCGCAAGACGATGAAGCCCGTTGAACGGGTTCTCAAGGACGCTAATGTTAAGAAGGAGGAAGTTGATGAGGTTTGCTCACACCGTTTTCCATACCTCGCCCGCACTGATTGCTGTTGCAAAGATTGTTTTGGTTGGCGGCTCCACCCGCATTCCTAAAATCCAACAACTCCTCACAGAATACTTTGGCAAAGAGCTGTCAAAGGGCATAAACCCCGACGAGGCCGTCGCCTATGGCGCAGCGGTGCAGGGGGGTATAATTTCAGGTCACGAAACTGGAGCACTGATCATCGATGTTGTTCCTTTAACTCTCGGGATCGAAACCACTGGAGGCATATTCGCAAAGGTGATACCTCGTGGCACGACAATTCCCACAAAGAGAACGCAAACCTTCTCCACGGCAGCGGACAACCAACAAACCGTTTTAATCCAAGTCTTTGAAGGAGAACGTTCAATGACCACAGAAAACAATCACTTAGGGAAGTTTGAGCTCTCGGGCATTCCTCCGGCCTCTCGAGGAATTCCACAAATTGAAGTCACATTCGAGGTGGATGCCAGCGGGATTCTGAAGTGAGTTGCTATGTTTACAACCCAACCAGAAATCTGACGCTTCCTTGAAGAGTTGGCGCAGTTGACAAGGGATCGTGAGTCTGGATATTTGTATCTGTGGGCCATATTAAATGTCGTCCAGGGGCAATTCGAAGAGCATCACAATCACGAATGAGGGCGGGGGCAGATTGACCAAAGAACAAATTGAGGCCATGATCGCAGAAAGTGAACAATTTGCGGCCCAGGTAGCGAAAGCATTTCCACCCCTTGTCATCTTCTGAGTCTCGACATAGGATGAGCAGCAGCGCAAACGCATAGAGACTCTCAATTCTCTCTCCAGTTTTGTTTACGGCACGCGGACCGAATTCCAGGATCAAGGGGGACTTGGTAGCAAACTCAAAGAAATCGACAAGACCAAACTCTCCGCTCTCCTCAAGGAAAGCATACAGTGGATCGAGGAAGAAGGTCCGTCTGCTTCGCTCGAAGCCCTCGAGGAGAAATTGGACGGTATGTATCTTGTTTTTTTGTTCTCTACTATCTCGTCTCAACGATGACTTCGCTAGACGTCCAAAACGCCGTCAATATGTTCCGATCCAGCGCTGAATCGGGAGACGATTGGGACCACAACGAACTTTGAAGATTGGACTTTCCTTTATTAGCCTTACTATTTATTGAGAATTTTCCCTTGAATTTATGCCATGGTGCTTGATACACGCGAACCGGAGGTGAACGTTTCCGGTAAGGAGTTGAGCGCAGACTGGGAACGAGAGCCAGTTGATGATTCGGCTAGAGTCGTACATACTTATTCTCCTGTGCATACGTACAGCTGGAGGTCCGTGCAAGGTCCATGCCGATTTTATTGTACTTTGGCCGAGAAAGAGGCAATTATAGCCGAGGAGTGCGTTGGGAGAGTCACAGACAATTCAAGATGGATACCTGAACGTCGCGAAGTGTTCAGCGCCGATCAATTGCACAGCCACCAACTTGACGCGACGGACGCTTAGCCACCATGGCGAATTCCTCGAAAACCCTTTCACTCGGCATCGACGATCTCTTACTGGGGTCCATTGGAGCCAATATTCCGCCGTCCGAGACCCTAAATCATGCTATACGTTTTCTTTCTACGTGGTCAGGCACCGAGTGAGTTTGCAATCTTCAATGGACGGATGTGAAAAAATTTACGCGTTTTATAGCAAGCTCATGATGGTACGTAGATTGCAAGTCGCTGAATCATGCACGCTCAGTCTCAAATCCTCGCTTAGACGTTGCAATACACCGCAAAACTTGCTGCTCCCTTCCTCCTCTACCGTGCGCAGCTGCAACTCAGAGCCGACTCTCTGACGCATGATGGGCTTCACAAGTTTGCGAGTCAAGTGAGCGTTGCGCGTCGTATCATGGGCTTCTGGGGTGCGTTTGAAACCTGTGAAACAAAAGCAGATTCACTCGTAAATCCAACATAACTCTACAGGAATCCTGGGTATCATGAGAGGACTTTCGGCCCTGGAACGCTCTCCGCCCGAATCTCGGCTCGCTCTCAACCTTGGGCGTCTGCAGGGACTTTCCATGATCGTGTTCTACCCGCTGGAGTACATCTCGTTCTTTTCTGCCCCCTTTGCCCCGCTCCTGCGCATATCCCCGGTCACGCAGATGAAAGCCCAATTGTGGAGTGTCCGTTCGTGGGGAGTGTATGTGGCGCTCAAGATCGTCGAATTGTTCCACGAATGGAAGGCCCTCGTCCGCAAAGAACGCGAAGGGACTGCGGACGCTCTCGCGGCGATCAAGAAACGTAAGCGCGCCATTGTGTATCAACTTGTTGCCAACATCTCGAGGCTCCCCGTCATAATGCATTGGTGCGTAACACGACTTGATATGCAGAATGATCCTCAGAATTTTATAGGTCGGTTGTTGGTGGAATCTATTCAAATGAGGTGAGCTTCGTGTAACTGCGTACTCGCGAGGACCGTCTGACCTCTTCACAATAGCTCTGGACCAGTGGGCTGTCTTTGCTTTCTGCGTTATCCGCATTTCAGGGAGGCTGGGAATCGTCGAGAATACCTGCGCCAATGAAGTAGTGTCCTTGCAGAAACTTGTGTATCTCTTCTGGTCTTTCCGTGTAATCCTACTGTGGTCTATTCGATTATTATTGTCTTTGATAGTCTAAAAAACTTTAGGGCGGCCGAGCAACAACAATTTGAGCGTTCGGCCCTGTGGCGGTGATGATCGACGTGATTGATTGTCATCACGAGTTCTTCTCCCTACCCAAGTCACCATGCGTCGACTTGTGCGATCCAGCCTGCGATCCACACTGGTTGCCCAAGCCTTGGGATTTATACCAGAAGAGAATCAAGCCAACCATATGCAATCTTCTTGTCTTTCCTATTCATAACCATCCCGAACTTCGTCTCCTCTTTACAGCCGAGACGTCGGTGTTAACTAAAAAAAATCACAGGAAGTAAATGGAAGAATTCCGTCTGTCTCGATCAGAGATACTTTCTCTTCCTCACCATGTCCCTCCAACCCGCCCACAACACTGTCGTCGCGATGCCTACCTACCGTAGGACTCTTAGTCCCAACGAACTGTACGGATCGTCTCCCGAGACGCCGGTTGCTCCACTAACTTATTCCAGTTCGTACTTTTTGCCCAGCAGGGCGTATGGCCTTAATGACATGTTCCGTCAGTCTCCCCACGTTGCTCATTCGCTATCTGGAGTCGCTAATAAGCTTGCAGTCCGGGTGACAATCCACGCTCCTCTGGCCCTGATCTCGCCGTTCCGAGTTCGCATCGCGTGGGCTGTAATGCGCCTGCGCCACTCGCTCATGGCATGTCGCGTCGAGATGGCCCCGGGCTGCTACGACGATGCGCAGTTCGTGTACGCGCGCATCTTCCCTCACCGCATGTTGCCGCCTAATTCCCTTCTCCGGACAGATACACCCCGCCGTCGAGTCCAAGTGAAGCGCTTGCTGAGGCCGCGACGTGCGTGCGGATGCTCGACGACGTCACTGGGCCGGAGCTCCTCAATACCTTCCTGAACGGTCCACGGACTCCCCTGTCGTCCGACTGTCTGGCGCGTATGGACGTCGCGCGCCATGGTCAGATCTCGCCGGGCATCCACGAGTTCCACTTCGTGCTTATGACTCACCACATGATAAACGACGCGCGCGCGATACTGCAAACCATTAACCGCATCTTTGAGCTGCTGGGCGGATCAGCTACACCCGGCGGGGTCCCGAGAACTGACGCCGAGCTCGCGAAGGTTTTGGACCATGAATGGATGCAGCGTTGGGGCGCCCCGCGTGAAGCCCACAACGGTATCGTGCCCGCCACGGAGGTCAGGATTCTGGGACTCGCACGGTCTAAGTTCCGCGAGGCAGCGTGGAAAGTCGACAACCGGAATATGCAGAAACGATTCATCGTACGGGAAATTTATAAACTACCTGTGATCCTCATTTTTACAAATCTTTCAGGGTGGACAAGTTTTCCCTCGCACCAAAAGCCCCGGCCAGAACGTACGCCTCATCCAAACGAAGTTCGATGTATCCCAGACCGCCGCCATATACGCCAAGTGCAAGGCCAAGCGCGTCACCTTAGCAAACGCCGTCTTTGGCCTCTGCAATTTCGCCTGGATACGCCTCTGCACCACCCACCCCGAGATCAACGCGCCCAAAAACCTTCCCATGCTTATGTACACCGCGATCAGCCTCAGGCACTACCTTCGGCCCACCTCGCCGCTCGAATCGTACATGTCTCTTGCGCTCGCGTACTACAACGTCGTGCTACCCGCCTTTCTCCCTTCTGACCATGACCCCCACAAGATGTTTTGGGCGCGGGGCCGCGCAGCGCAGCAGCAGATGTTCAAGCATGCGCATAGCCCGCTGCTTCTCCAGCGCGCGAGGGCGGAAAACACGGTGCGCGGGGAGCGCGCGAAGGCCTGGGCGCGGATCGACGACGAGGCGGACGGGACGCTTCCACCCACGCCGTGCGCTCCGCCGGTGCCGGCTCCTCCCGGTCCCGCACCAGCACCGTCGATTGCACTCCTCGGGGTCTCGCAGTGCGGCGACGAGACGGAAGTCTTCCGCATGGAGGCGTACCCCCAGATCACGCTAATCGATTCGGTCGGTGGTACGCGCAAGGCGCCGAACGGGCTGATCATCCTCACGCGCACGTTTCTTGGGAAGTACCATATGGCGTTGTTGTGGGACGCGGCGCCGCTTCCGCCTGGGCTGATGGAAGAGTATTGGCGGTATGTTGTAGATGGGATGCATGAGTATGTGCTTGAGGATTCAAGTTTGAAGGGGACGGCAGAGGAGACGGATTGTTTATTAAGTGGACCGGTTAGAGCGAAAGGGAAGCTGTGATGGATCGGGGTTGGAAATCGGGTTTCTTTGGTTTGGTGGCCGCCGCTTAGTGGCCATCTCTTGTGATATACTCCGGGGATTTGCTATTTAGATGAATTTATTGCTAACCTAATCTGGTCACTTCGAAGAGGTTGAACGCGACGGGTTAGTCATTGAAGGCAGTAAGATATCAACGTGAAGGTGTAGAGAAGAGACGACGGTAGAACGTCGGCATTATTGCTGGGAAAACACCGCCTGGATCCAGACATTTATTTTGATGGGAGGGGAGGGCTGGCACTCGCCTTTATCGCACTCGTATTGAAGCCGAAAGAGGAAAGAAGAAGTTACACCGCCACATGGTTCTGTGACAGCTGTCGATCATTTCCAAATTCGGCAATGTCAAAGCGCTTTGTACCGCCCCTCGCGGAAATTCGATTTACAGCAAAACAGCATTTTCATTTTGCCGTACACTTGCATCGCTATACTGTGCTTTACGGAGAATTCTTCGTACAGCCCTTTCCATTGCAGCAATTACTGTTGAACAGGCTCAAGAAGAGTAAAGATGTACCGGCGATGCAGTGCAACTTCGAGTATTTATCGGACAGCGTTTTCATTCATTTTTCCATCCCCTCACAGTTCCAATGAGCTCCATCCTTTCAGAGATTCAATCGCGTCGCTTGCGCTACTCCGGGACTCAATGCTACAATGACAGGTACGGTAAAGTTCGATTGTTTCAGTGGCAAATGAAGTTGCTAATTTCATTTTTGCCGCCACCAGAAATCAGCCCATACCGTGTCCGTTAAGTCGGGTTGAGCTTATCGCTGTCGCCGTGGTTGTCGGTCAGTTCCGAGATTTACCTTGGATATACCAGCCACTAATCCGAACACCAGGTCTTTTTGTGGTCATCTGCCTCACGCTATTCGTGCTATCGAAATGCAGCTGCAGCCGGCGGAACAGCATGTCCAAGATGGATCCCGAGTTCCAATTCCAGCTGGCACGCCCGCCGCCGCCTTACCGGCAATTTGAATCCTCATCGACGGAGCGGCTAGTCAAGCCGGAACAGATCCACGCGGCCGTCCACCCATACCACCGCTATTGACTTTGAACTCCGGACCTACAGCATCCCCATACCCATACCATTTAATACCCAACCCATTGACAATCTTGTGTATCAACTACTCACCTGTATCATTATGGTAAGAGATAACTATTAATACATGTACCGCTACATTACTCCTTCCCGGGCTCCATATCAGTCGGAATGCTGGGATCCGTACTCTGAGCATGGGATTCCGGGCCCGAAGTCCGTTTTGCATCGCCATCAATCGGAACAGCCGCGGCCACAGTAGCAGCGGTGGTACCCGAGTCAGCGGCAGCATCGCCCGCGGTTCCTTCTCCCCTCGTCCCCATAATGGGGTTGCTTTTGAATCGACCACGCGCTCCCGCACCGGTAGCGGGGCGCCCACGGCGGCCTGCTCCCGCTCCCGCACGCAGCATCGCCTCGAGCGGAACGTCGGCGCCCGGTGGCAACGAGCCGCTCCGCACTGGCGGCGCACGAATGGTAGGAGGGTTGGCGAACTCTATCGCCGCTGGCTCGGGCTGCGGCACCGTCGTTGTATCGGTACCCTCTTTGAGAATCGGCGGCAGCGCCGCGGATGACGGCACCGGTGACTGAGGTGCGCTAACGGCTTTGCCTTCCGCCCCGTCCCGAGGGCCAGGCGGGACACTCCGCGAACGGAAGAAATTGAGGCCGCGGATCCCTCCGGTGGCAGGTGGAGCCAGGCCCTTGTCCGCCGTGGCCGTCTGTGGGTGGTGGTGATGGTGGTGGTGGTGTCCGTGGTGATGCACGTACGTCCCTTTGGCGCCTTCCTCGTCGAATTCATCGAAAATCTCCTCGCCGATGAGTTCTGAATGATTTTTCTTCGTGAGGAGAAGCGGAAAGGAAGTGAAAACAAACGCACCCTCCAGTACATCCTCCAGGGTGATGATTCCGAGGGGGTTAACGGCGGGATCAAGCCCTTCGAGGAACTACAAGACATGAGCGATGCATGTTGACAGTACAAAAGTTGTATACCTCATTAGCGTCCGCCTTGCCCAGGACCGCATCCGCCGGCATACTTTGTTCCAGACCCGTCATCTGGAAGGCACTACCTCGTTCGCCCTCCTTGGAGCTGCGACGTTGGCGCACAGGTACCGGCACGCCCGCCTCTGGGTCCGCGGCAAAGTCCTTTACAACTACGCCGGCCGAGTCGCCCCGGAGTGTGTCATCATTGGCACCGCCGTTGGCAGGCGTGGTCTCCGCTTCCTCGCTCTCCGAGTCGCTACTATCGCCCATGCCGAAGTTTTCTCGCAAACGCTGGGTCAGGCCCCGCTTGACCGCCTTCTTCACGCTCTTGGCCTTTTCCACGCTGAAACGGCTGACGACCGCGATGTGCGAGCGGCCTTCTTGGAATTTATCCAGAATGCCCAGTAGCGACTGATTGTTGGGCACGAATGAAACCATGTTCAGTGGGACAGTGCGCAGCGGTACAGCGTCTGGGTGTTTGTGTGAGTATACGATTAAAAAAAGTAGGAACGCATTTACCTTTGGGATCCAGCAGAACAAGCTGTTTGACTAATAGGATGCCGAGAATTTTCTTGACCTTTCCTGGTGTTGCAGCGGGTTTGACGCTGTCGACCACCCGCGCAGCGACCGGCGCGTCGATTTCCTCGTATACGGGAATACGACTGTGACCAGTTGCGACGATTTGCTTGAGCAGATCGTAATCCAACTTCGATTCAATGGATAGCATAAACACGTCCTCGATGGGAGTCATTGCCTAATTGATTTGGTCTTGGGAACTTCTTTTTTGGAGCAATGTGACGTACCTCGCGCACAACCTTTTCCTGTAAATCAAGGGTCGCACCGATGATTGTGACAGTATCCATCTTGAGGTCGCCTCCGTGTTGCTGCGAGGACGAGTGCAAGGCGATGAGCTCCTTGAGCTCTGCGCAGGATGAGGACCATAATGGCGGGAGACAATTACGAGACATACCAGCACGACGGTAAATGATTCCATGGTGCGAGCCAAGGACAAACTCAAGGAGCTTGGCCACGGGCCAGGCGACGATTCCCTGTTGAGTTGGAGTGAATAAATTGCCAAGACTATGATGGTGGGTGCGTGACTGCGCACCAGTGCATAAATCAGACATTGGGTGAAGGGCGCACCCTTGGCCCCTAGATAGAGGCCGTAGCGGGTGAAGAGGGACTGGGGAATGATTTCTGCGAAGCTTCATGGGGTCAGTTAAATTAATGGGGTCTGGTTCAATGAAGGCACATTATGATGAGGACGGTGCTGACGACCACGGCCTCGACGCCTCCTCCGAGGACAGGATCTGCGATAATCGGAAGCGATTCATTCACAATCATGTTGGCCAGGAGGAGAGTAACGAGAAGCAAATGGCCATTCTGACGGATGGGCAAGATTCGCTTGGCGTATTTGCGCTGCTCCCTGAGTTGTGTAAGGGGCCAGACAGTATGGACGTGGCGACACGTACGGGGTACCGCTCAGACATAGGACATTGAGCTGGGTCTGATCCAAGCTCATATAACCGAGGGTAAGGCCGGCGAAGACACCGGAGAGAAGGACGAGGACGGGCTTCCCGGGAGTTAGAAGGACGAGTTATGGAGGTGGATGATAGTAACGTACGATGAGGACCGCAAAGACGATTGATTTGGGCTTGAGGCGAGTTGTGAGCAGAGAATTGGAGAATAAATACGCGGGAACCATACCTCATGAGGGTTAAACTCTGAAGCTCGTTTTGCCAAGACATGGCGGGAAGAGGAGAAGGGGTTTAGCTTTGTAGACACGAGGGTGAAAAGAGTGTATATAAGGCGGGACGAGTGGGGGCCGAGAGACCGGACGGGCGCCATTGAGGTTTGGGAGGAGCGAGTTGAAATAAACCAGGACCTGCCTTTTCGGGATTGCATATTTTGTCACGTGGCATGATGCCGTTCGATCTCTGGATCAGCCAATAAGTCCCACAACGCAGTAATTTTAAACGCTCAAAGTGATAAACAACGTGTATGGGTAGCATGGTGAAAATATCACCTCTGGCCGTGAGCAACGAATACGAGGATGCTCACTTTCTGGCGTCACCAAGTCATCATCAGCTTATCTAACCACGTCAATCACCTCTTGCCGTGGCGTACTGGTAGCAAAGTTGTGCGTTCTCTTGCGAATGGCCAGGACCCGAGTCTGGATCCGACCGAGCAAATCTGGCTGTGGCCATTGCTGCTTGGGTTTAGGCGCAGCAGACACGGGACCACCGAGCACCACGGGGACTACATGTACCGAGCACCATGCCCTAGGCCTTTTGTTCCGTTGCAGGATGAATTTGGGTCAGACCAGGTCAGAGTTGGTGTGGTAGAATGTTTGTAAAGAGTAGAATAATGTAGTGGAACGGCGCCTCTACTCGGCGCCGTTCATTGGCCGGGCCATTGTATGTACTCATCCATCAGCGCCCTCTGTCCCCAGATCATGACGTGCTATATTACCGGTATTAGGGCAAGTTTGAATGCGGCCGCAGCTAGTGACGTGAGTGCTATAAAAGCAAGTCCTCCCCCGTGCCAGCCTCATCTCCCCTTCCCACAACCACAACAATGTCTGGATCCTGGAAAGACGGTATTTTCTTGAAGGTACTACTCACTGACATTCATCTTGTCCCTGTCTTAACCCTTGCTACTAGATTGTCAACATACTCGTGTACTGGCTCTTCTTGGGGTCCAACATCTACACCTTCGCCTCCGGAAGCACCTACTATGGCGGCAAGAGACCTATATCACCCCCGCACCGTGGGCATTCCTCATTTGGAGTCTCATCCACCTCCTCCTACTCGGCACCATCATTTACCAGTTCACCGCCGCCGGAAAGAGCGTGGTGATTGACGGCATCAGCTGGCGCTTCCCCCTCCTCATCGTGCTCAACTCCATCTATGTCAACTTCTGGGCAAAGCAGTACTACGTCGTCGCCTTTGTCTTCTCGCTGTTCGTCAGCTCCGCGGTGACAGTACGTACATTTCACCTGCTAAATGGGACACAACTGACATTTCTCGTACTTAGCACATCTACTACGTTGTCAAAAAATACCATCTCGCTGAGAGCCTCAGCGACGAGATATTCGTCCACCTTCCTTTCTCGCTCTACCACGGCTGGACGACCGTCCTCGTCGTCATTACCGCCTTCCAGGCATTCGGTGTCGACGCCCTCACCACCGGCGCTGGCATCTGGACAAAAGTCTTCGTC
Source organism: Mycena leptocephala (assembly GCA_029378395.1). NCBI lineage: Eukaryota > Fungi > Basidiomycota > Agaricomycetes > Agaricales > Mycenaceae > Mycena > Mycena leptocephala. Next base: position 67,089 of record JARJLF010001333.1, read on the forward strand.
TTCCTTGCCCTCTTCTTCCTCGAAGGCACTGCCGCCACCTACTCCTTCTCCACCGCCGAGGGCGATCTCCCCGCGTCCGTCGCCATCGCATGGTCCCTGTTCGCCATCTTCGCCCAGCAGACCGGCTCCGGCTTTGTCCACTGGTCTTCCCTTGTATTCGCCATCTTCGCCCTCGTTTGGGTCGTCAAGGGCGCATACGGAGTCTTCGTCAAGACTCGCGGTGGTGTGCGCCTCCACGATGAGGAACGTGCGCCCCTCGTTCCCGGTGCTTAAATGCTGATCAGCGGGATCGTTACCGGCGGTGGGTGTTGACCGTGCGGAAACGAAAAGGGACTCTGTCCCGAACAAAGGAATGTCTAATTTTCAATGCACCGGACCTGCTTGCATATCTCTCTCGCTTTCCATCCGTATGCTCTGTGTTGTACGATATATATAATCTTAGTCTCGTTTACCTTTTTCTTGAATTGAATCACCGAACTCATGAAAGCCAAAATTGTTGCAAGATAGGGGCTCATCAGCAGTCACACGTATCACCTGACGTGACATCGACGTGCTTGTTACCCGCCTTTAACCTGCACCCACATCTTCGACAGTTCCTCGCGCCATCTACGCATCCTGCGTGCGATTTAACCATGGACCAAGTCTCCCCAGAAGTAATGCTGACGTTCTACCGTCGCCTCTACCCATTCAAGTCGATATTCCACTGGCTCAATCACGACCACACCCCAGACGACCTCTTTTTGAAACGCGAAATCGCGTTCAACCTCCCCGGAGACGTCATAATACGTTACAACTCCTTCAACGACCACGACGAGTTCAAAAAGCAGGTCTGCAAGCTGAATCCGACGCGTTTCGAAATTGGGCCCGTCTACACTTCACGCGTGCGCTTCTTTCTGTTTCCGACACGCCACGCTCATATTTCGCTAGCCTCGCGACAGGAAGACCGCGCGGCCGGGCTCCTTGAATCCGACGCATCGCGAACTCGTGTTTGATATCGACATGACCGACTACGATCCCATCCGTACCTGCTGCTCAGCTGCGGACATTTGCAAGCGCTGCTGGTCCTTCATATCCGCCGCCGTACGCGTTCTGGACACGGCTATCCGGGACCAGTTTGGGTACCAGCACCTCCTCTGGGTGTACTCGGGCCGTCGCGGGATTCATTTGTGGATTTCGGACAAGGAAGCGATGGGGCTGACTGACGAGCAGCGCAAGGCCATCGTGAACTGGTTGACGGTCGTTCCGAAAGACGAGAGCAAACGGCTCAACGTGCGCTTTGGCTCCAGGTCACTCCCGGCGTCCTTGCAGTACGTGCCTTTTCTTTCGGAGACTGGGACCACTGCTTATGTCCTTCGTTAGGACCTCACTAGACCATTTGGCGGTGGTATTTTCCGAGCTTATATTATACGACCAGGATTGCTTTGCTTCCGAGAAGGGCTTCGAGGCCCTCTTAAAGCTCATCCCGGATTCCCGCGTTGCCGACGCCCTAGAAACGCAATGGAGGGCCTCTCCCTCCTCCTCTCAAGAAAAATGGAAAGATTTCAAAACCGAAATCAAACACTATAAAAAAGACAGCTCTCAACGGGTATGCCTTCGCCCTTGCTTTCGCGCTCATGCGACTAACCGTGCTTCACAGGCGGCCTTAACGGCCGCGATGGAAGATATTATTCTCCAATACACGTATCCCAGACTGGACGAGAATGTCTCAAAGAAGCGCAACCATCTTCTCAAAGCCCCATTCTGCGTCCATCCGAAAACAGGACGCATTTGCGTCCCCATCGACCCCGAGCGGATCGAGGAATTCGACCCAGAAACGGTTCCCACCGTCACCCAGCTCTTGAGTGAGCTGGACACCGTCGGCGAATCCGCAGAGCATCATTCCGGTCAATTTGTTCCGTTTTCATTTCGTGCGACCGGGATACTGACTAGGTTTGCGCAGACTGGGAGAGAACTTCGCTCAAACCCTACGTCGATATGCTGGACAAGCACAATCAGAGGATAATGGAAGAAGCACGAAGGGAAAAACGCGGTGCAGGTGCAGGTATGTTTGCATTATTCCTCTGACCTGCAGTCTACTCAACTCGTTCCCAGATATGTCTTGGTGATCGTTGGGCCTGCTTTCGCTTATTTTTGCTTTCGATATATCATGTGTCACCACTATTGTATTTTTTCTTTGTAGCCCAGTCATTTCGCCTTCTAGAGGCGGTCGGCATTGAGCATCTACCGACCCAAGGCGATAGGTCCTAGGAGATATCGACAGGAACGAACGCGGCCTTGACAAGCTTGACGTCGACTTGAAACGGTTCGAGACGTTGCAACGAGTGAGGTATCCATGTCATTCTTGCTTGATCTTGATTCTTGGGCTCGAGAAGCGAGGTCGGAATTTCCTGCGTAAAAAGACTAATAAAAATACAGACCACAAATTAGGAAACCAAACAAAATAATCTAATTCCGCCCTGAGGAAAGAAGAAGGCAACTCAGTTCCCGCCCTGTGCAACATCTGCCATCTCCGCCTCCAGCCATTCCCGAACGATCGCGGGCGCGACTCCCTCCCGGCGGAATATGTCAAGAACACGCTGGCCCACCGCAGCAGCACATTCTTCTGCCCGACCAAAGCCAGAGAGGCATCCCTTCCGGTATTCATCCTCGGAGAGCCCAAGCATCTGAGCAACAGATCGGCCCGGCTTGCTCCCATACACGTTCAAGAGCACTGGCAGGGCGAGCAGAGTGGGGAGTTCTTCGGTAAGAATCTCCAGTTCGTCCTCCGCTACGCATTGGCCTGGTGGCGCAGTCTGCACGGCATCCAGCAGAGGCGAAAGGGCCTTAAGACCATCGAAAGCCTCCTCGATCGCTTCGTTGGCTAGTCGGGAGCTCTCAATATCCGCCGTTGGCCGTGGAAGTGTTCCCAGAAGCTCACACAACGTGCGAGCATCTGTACCCGTCGAGGTGGGAGTTGGGACACCAGGTGGCGATGGTGGGCGCGAGGGAGGCAACTTGATAGTGAATCGTGCCGACGGCGGTGTAAGGGGAGGTGTGATCGACGCCGAACGACGCTTTTTGAGAGCCACTGCGGGAAGCAAGCCCGGGGAAGGTGGCGGGGATGGTGGCGAGTATGGTCGGTTCGCCAAAGCAACTAGGCCGCGCCAAACGACAGAAATGAGGAATGGTGTAAGTGCAGCTTGAGCGTATCGAGATGCTGTATATCGACTCAACGCGCGAGCGTACACGGGAATTACGGACGTCAGGGCCGTAATTGATTGGTGTTGGATTGGTGCGTTTTTCCCACCGGATGGAATTTTCGTGGTATTGCACGAGTTCGGTGCCTCGAGAGCCTCCAAAAGAGGCATCATCTCAGCCCTAATACCTGCGACCAAAGGGTTCACCACTCTGGTAACAATAGATACCAGGCCTTCACGAATAGCTTTTAATCCATCGCCACGGGAATCTGCATCGAGTCCAAGAGCCAAGTCATCGAAGACTTCAAGGACTTCGCCGGCGAAAGCGGACAGAGCTAGGGCATGAAGCTGGGTAGGATTTGGTGTAGGAGCCTGCACAGTGGGTGCAGGGGGTGAAAGGAAGAGAGGCGAGGAAATAATCGGTAATAGATGAGCAGATAGATTGGAGAGCAAGACCGAAAGTGGTCGGAGAAGCGATCGTAGGATCGCCCGATTAAGATGGGGTTTCTCACGTGTGGCGGCCAGCTCACTGAAAAGCCGAAATAAACATAAGGAAGGCCAAGCTATAGGGCAGCACTCACGATGCAATGAGTGCGCCTAACGCTCTGCCGCGACCGGAAGGGATGGGCCTCTTCCCGCCGACCAGGTCATTAACAACTGATGGTCCGGTAGGCTGAACTAAGGCCTTGGAAACCGCCTCACTAAGCTTGAGCGCCAGTGTTTCAAGGTATGACCCTGAGATCGGTAACGTTAGAAATTTTATTTTGGTTACAAATGGTGGCGGGACAGACCGTCCTGGACTAGGAGCGCCGGCGCAATCGGTGAAGGAGGAGAAGGTGCCGGAGAAGGACGCCTGAAATTGCTCAGTGACGACAGCTTGGTGAGAGGTCGAGCTGTGCGTTCCACTGGGTCCGGACGAGGGGTGGTTGCCAACGGCGCAGGGGAGGACGGCCGACTGGTTGGCCGGAAGAAGGAGGGGGCTTTAATGGAGTTGATCATCGTATACAATGTTGGAGGGAAAAGAGGATGTTCCGGATATTTAAATTCTACGGTCGATTCTATGTGTTAACAAATGAAGCAGCGGCGAGTAGGAAATGCAATTATCCCATGAGTTGAGAGAAGAAGAAGAGGGCGAAAAATGTAGAGTGGGATGACCCTAAGGAGGACGGTCGGTGCTGAGGAGGGGGCAGGCAAGTGGACCGAAGAGAATGTTGTTAATCTGTTGTGTTAAGCTGGACGGGTTTAGTTATAGCTCGGCGAGCGAAGAAAAAAGACGAAGACAGACCACGGTGGAGGGAGAATCATAGATTGGTGGAGTTCACGCTTGTGGCGGGAAGGGAGCCTTTGAAAATTTGCAGGCAGACATGTACAAATAAATACCTTCCTCGGCACAGCAAAAGTCGCGCTAACTATTACTGACTCGGGTGTGCTCGTTCTGACTAGCTCAAGCTCTCCGGCTTGGCTCACTGACTCAGTCAAGACCCTTCATTGGCATGAATCTACTCCAGCGCCGTAAGAAGTCTTTTCACACGTATTCGTAGCTGCGCATCGCCGCTTCGCATCCGCCACAAGCAACTACCTTCCTCACTCGCTCGTAGCCGCAGGACGCCGAGTCCTCGGCTGACGTCGTCCCCGTTTATGAGGATCTTTAAGTCTCCTGCCAAGTGAATCATGAGTATGGAGGATGAACAACGCCGCAGGACTCTACTTGCCTTTGAACGGGAGTTCTTCGACGGATATAACTTTCAGTGTGTCTTCCATGCTCTCTAACCGCTTGATAACGTCCTCGAGGGACACATCACACCATCCACGTGCACCGCTAGATTCGTCGAGAGAGGTCCATACGCTCTCAAAGTCGCTAGGTGTCTCAACACTAGGATCAGAGATGAACGGCGAATCATTGAATGCGATAAGGTCTGCTGCCTGTCCAAACCATTCAACTTCGGAAAAATCATCGAAGTAAATATGACTGACCGAAGTCTCCGCTGGACGAGTGCCAGCAGTATGTGAAGACGTCTCAAACTTTTGTGCAGCGGCTGCCAGGGTGAGATCTCCTGCGGTCACGGTTCTGGAAAGCTCGTCTAGTGACTGCCCGGTACTATTCCCAGATAATTGCGAGCTCGCCGTGCTATCGGAGCGAGAACTTCTGCTGCTGGATGCTCTGTCACGTAGTCGTGCCGTAGGCGGAGGAGCGTCGTATGCTGTGTATCTTAGTTTATTACCGGAAAGGGATGTAGGGCTCGCTGACGGCGATGAAGGTTCGTGCGTAGGATCGGGCGTTGTCTTGGTAGATGACAGTATCTTGTATCCGTGCAATGCTTCGAGGAAGTCGGGAAGCTGTTTCGGGTATTAGAAGCCGGCTAAGAGCAACATTACGCCTTACCGCTGACGAATGTGCGCGCTGGATTATTTCTCCAAGCACATTCTTTTGCGCAGAAAGGGTGGTGAAATCTTCGCAACGCTTGGGCTTTGATTAGTACGACGCCAAGCCTGTGTGGAGTACAAACCTGTCGAATATGGCGCCCCGACTGGTTACTTAAATCGTTGATACTTATCACAACGTCGGAAGGCACTTGTTCGCACTCGGCGGATATCCTTAACGCTGCCAAGAGACACGCGTCCTGGACAGCTACTGTGCGGGAATAAGCACCGACAACAACAGGCTAATGATTGGCTCACGAGAGCACAAAGGCAGCCGCGACGATAATCCACGAAGCACATCGGGGGGAGGCACCGACAGCTTTCCGGCGTATTCGGTCGCCAAGGCAGGAACGATGACCATTATGGTTTGCCCAAGGAAGATTTTAGGATTAGCCAAAGACGTCACAAGGGTGGTAGCACATCCAATCTGGAAAGGCGTTGGAGCTTGCCAGTTTTAATGTGGTGAATGAGAGATCGAACATGAGGTCTTACCGTTTCTCAGGTGAAGGAGGACTGCCTCCACTGCGTCTTCCACGACGAGCTGTGCGTATCTAGGTGAACGAGCCTCCATCTGGGTAAAAAGTTCGCCCAGTTGGCGGGCATAAAGTTCACCGTCTCCCTCGGTATGAAGTTCGATTACTTCTAGCAAGCGAGCTGTGTATTCGCTGATTCCTTTCAGGTTGAGATCGGGTGGTAGCGTCTTTAAAGACTGGGAATAGTAGGAATTGACGATATTGGGGTCAATACTATTAAGAATTCCAAGCGTCTGTTGGCATCAGAAAAAATCAGAAAACCAGCGACGAATTGTACCTTCTGCCGAATCACTTTATCGGATGAATCCAGGAACTCCACCACTCGTCCAACCTCCCACTCCTCCAAGACTGCAGGAATTTCAGGGTTGGTGCCAGCCCATATTTCCGGGTTTAAGCAAACCAAACACGACAAGAAAATATATTGGTCGTTCACGCTACGAGAGGTGAGTAGCTGTCGAATATTGGCGACAGGAGAAAGAGATTGGGCGTTGCTTGTTTCCCGAGCATCCACGTCAGATGAAAGAAGGAACGCCGCATACATCACGGCTGAATAAGAAATTCAATTCCAGCAAAAGCATTGTGGAAAGCAGCCTACGATGGTCAGAGGATTTTGATGTTGATTGAATGATTTCAAAGACCAGCCCCAGATTTGAATGAAGTAGCCTACTTTTTTTTCAGAGAGGTTGCGAAGTAATTCAACTAGAAACCTACCCTACTAAGCGCAGGGTACGAAGAATTTCAAGGAGAATCCACCGAGTCGATTGGTCGTAATAATTAGACCACGATGATTGGAGCAGAGTGTTGACTGCTTTCTTAATGTCATTTCTTGCGGGTTCATGAAGCTGAGTTGTTCTATCAGGTAGCTATGCGACAAACTGGAGGGAACAAAACCTTGATAAGTTCCAGGGACACGGTCAAAGCAGCGCCAACAACCGCCGGATGTTGATCCCGAAGGCGTTTCAGTATCTTGGAAGTTATTCTCCGAAGTAGGTCTGGTTCATAGCGCGAAAGGGCGGAGCATGCGAGCAAGGCGCGTCGACGGACGTGGGGCCTACAATGAGTTTGTTTAAGGAACCCTATCCTGGGATACATACTGACGAAGGATTTGAGAGAAGGTCCTGGAGGCGAGATTGAACGGCGGGAATAACGTCTTCTGAAGGCGACATAATTAAATTATCCAATGACAGGCAGATTAAGGCAGTTGTAGGTGATTCCAAATCCTAGTGAGAGTTCAGAACACCAAAAACCACGTATCTAAGAAGGAAAAACCTTGCGCAAAGTGTTCACTAGCATCAAACGAAGTTCGTGAACCGGAGACATAATTTCGGCGCAGAACAAATATCCTCGATGATAGCTTTAGTCTCGAGAAACGCACAGAATAATCATGAATAACCTATCCGTTTGTCTTGAACCTTCTTCCCCACCTCAGCCAAATTGACGGCGAGTGGCAAAGCAAAGTCGAGGCTGCCGGTTGGCAGAGCAGGAGATGTAATTGACATGGAGCAATATAACAGGATTATGAGACATTCTTTCGTTTCTTTCTGAATATAAAGTAAGACTATTCAAGATGGTGGTCCAGCGCAGTCCCAAGTACACGCACGAGAGAAAGCGTAGGATGACGAAGTCGATACCGAATGGACTCGACCTCCTTCAGAATATAGCTGTCTGCCATTTGCGGAGACGGCGCAGACTCTACATTTTTGACCAGAGCGTAGTGAGCTCTGTTTAGGGCACCCGATTCCACGAACGGCACGTCCATGCTGAAGCTCTGAAGTCGCGCGGCTTAAGTGTTGAGGCCTTCCCGATTTGGACGCGAGCGTGTCAAAGCCGTTGCAAACAACGGCAATTAAACCAGTATGTCTTCTGCGACGGCCCATTCTTTCAACAAGGTGCACTCACACGTCGTTGGATATCCGCTGGGTTTAATTAGTTCACCAGATCCTTAATCAACCGAAAGTTTCCTCGAAATCCCGTTCCTCCAGCGACATCGATGATGGTACCAAGAAGTTACGGCGCATGATTCTGGTTGAGGGGATACCCTCAGTTGCGGCAAGTAGTATACGGCTCTCACTACCGACGCCCAATTAAATCTATTCTCAGGATCCTACTCTTCGACCTCGAATATGGAAAATTCTCTTGCGAGTAAACAACCTTTCTGCAGAGACATTTTTGCGTTATGTCGCGAGGGGGCCTTGTGAGGTCCGGGAAAAAATTCGTAACGACACTTTTCGGTACTTTCATTATTTGGTATTCATGCGGTATCTCATCCCGGACTCATAGGACATTAGCCACGGACCGCGGATTCAAAGAGCGAGTCCGAGAGGACATGCTGATTCGTCTGCTGGACGCTTTTGTCTGGCGAAATCATGGTATTATAGTCTCTATTTCAAACCTGTTTAGAAATTTAGTTTTGGCAGACAGACAAGAAACAAACCAGCTGGGATTTACCTACGTGCAAGGGATGAACGTATTGGCCGCCCCTTTCCTTTACACCATGCCGTCTGAAGTGGAGGCTTTTTACTGCTTCTCGAAATTCATCGAAGAAGCATGTCCTCTATATGTTCAGCCGACTTTGGAAGGTGTTCACCGCGGCTTGAAGGTAAAATTATAACACACTCGCATGATTTTGTATAATTCAAGAGAACCACAGCTCTTGGATCGATGTTTGAAGATCGTGGATCCCGAGCTGTTTGCTTATTTACGCTCAAAAAACCTGTCCGCCGAGATATATGCCTTCCCATGTACGTTCTGAGAGCCACCATTGTGGTCAGTTCATGGTTGACGAGAATCAGCTGTATTAACACTCTGCGCCTGCACCCCGCCGCTGGATCAAGTTCTGCAGCTTTGGGATTTTCTGCTTGCCTTTGGTGTTCATTTGAACGTCCTCTGTGTTATTGCGCAATTATTGCTCATCAGAGACGAGGTGATGAGCTCGTCCAGGTCCGTTGCGCCTCTTTTTTTTCCCTTTGGAAACGCTTTTTTATCAGTTTGCAGTCCTATGAGACTCCTTCGGACGTTCCCAGCCCTGGAGGCTCTCCCTGTTATTGGGATCGCTGTAACTCTCGTTCGAGATCTACCGCCCGCTCTGTACGACGAGCTCGTCAAGCACCCGTACGAGGTTCAAACACCTCATTGAGTTCGCACTGTATACTCCACAATTCACTTGTATGTAGTCGTTGTGTAGCACTTAATAAATAAAATGTATCTATAATAACATGGGAGTTTCGTTCATTCCTCGTTCATTCTACCGATCCCACAACTCCCCAGACCCGCTGTGTCAGTAAACTCAACAAAGTAGCAGGACCCGGCGTGGCGTGAACACACATAATGCCGCGTGGATTGAGATCCTTGGGCGCTTGTTCCGTTTCAACAAGTGCTGGCAACGCCGTTGATTCCCAGGTTCCGTGGTGAGGACCGTGTTTGTCGAGCTCTGCCTGTACCTCGGCGCGATTAGCTCCGGGAGCGTACGCGCTCAGGTCGTCTCTGCGATCCACAACCTAAGTCATGTATTAGAAAAGGCGAGTAGAATGTAAGGCATGCGAACCAAGAAGCCGCGTGTCAGTTCCCCGGTACTAGTGTGAACAGTGAGCGCAGCCCAGCTACAATGAAAATAGAGAATCCTACCGTTCAATATCGAAAATACGAGTCCGCGCCCTCCAGCCTGGAGCCAAGGCATCTAAACGTCCGTCTGGGACTGGAGGATTTTCGATAGCACACCACATGGCCACAATGTCATGGAGTTCCATCGCGTCCTTGCCGAACTGCAACATGACAACTCGAGTTTGTTCGAGAAATGAGGAAGTGAAATGAGTTAATGGCGATTTGTTGGATTGGACGGACGGTACGGCAGACGTTTCAAATAAGGGATCCACTTTGTCTTTGTAGAATGGGAACGGTAGCTCGTGAGGTGTGGTAATATCCAAGGGTAGCATAATGAACCGTTCCAGAGGCAGAAGTGTGGGATTTTCTTCGATGAGAAGCTTTTTAACAGCGTATGGGTCTGCAAAGAAATTGACTACGGGCCACCAAATTACTTGAGCGAAAAATTGCATAAGCTGGGCTAGACTTACATTCAGCCACGGGGCTGGTGTTGCCAGGGACGTCTAAAGCACCTCCCATGCAAACGATCCGCCCAATTCTATCGCGTACAAGAGCCGCATCGTTATTCATCAGCCATGCCAGGTCGGTGAGAGGTCCGAGCGCAACATAAGTAATGGTTCGAGGAGGTCGGCTTCGTATCAATTCAGAAGCAACTTCCAAGCCCGACCTATCAGTAATAGTGAGTTGAGGATGCTGAGAGTCGTCCCCGACGTCCAATTCTGGGTGCCGCTCTGATATTCCGCCTAAACCATCTCTGCAGGACAGTCAGGGACGGGGGAGACAATTAAATGTACTTATGACGAGCCTGCCGTGGAAGTACTGAGCACTGTGTAGGTCGCCGACGAGGGGTCCCGCACTTCCGCGTGCAAGAATGGGTTTCACAGTAGAGGAGAAATTGGGAAAACGAGTAGCGTCTCCGGGATATTGTTCCAGATGGCGAGAGACAGCCTGGTATGCTTTCAGAATATTTTTACTGGACCAGGTTGTGAGCGCTGTCGCATATCATCAGATGCACTGACTGAGAACTATCAATGTCCGTATTTCCTGGACCCGGCTTCAGAACAATATGAATCAGCAGGTAAGATACAAACCGAAACTCGTGATGAAGGCCAGAATCTCCAGTTCTGGAGAGGCCAGAGCAAATAGGCTGAACATGGGGGTCATTATGTTTCTCCCCTATGCCGGACACTTACATTGCGACGATATCGTCGACGCCTGGGTCAGTAGAGACTGCGAACCCGTCAGCAGGGTCAAAAGATCGCTGAATATCTGACTTATAACGGGGGTCCTGTTGACCATCGAGGAAGAAGCAAGTAAAGATAAGGCGCAATCGTGATTAGAGCTGCACACGTGAACGCGCTGCAATTTACGCGTCTCGGACGCGAGCGAACGCGTCAGTTACGTGCATTAACGCGAATGGGTTCGCGCTGTACTACGCAAGGTACTACGTGAAATTTGTATGGCGCTCACGATACTTAGATCGGACTTTAACTTAGGAATTGTGTGAGAGTCGGCGGAAGAAATGGATTCAAGGTCACTAAAAATCACAGAACGAGCAGAAATGATTCAAGGTTGATGCAAGCGTGTCCAACGACGCGTCGAACGCCAACAGCGCCGTGGTCACACACAGTGTGTGTGACCGTCACGTGTGGTACTTCCTAGTTTTGATCATGTTTGTCCATGTTCCCACGCCTTACCTGAGCCTTTAAAAGTTTGCCTCGAACGCTCACCGCACCATGTCTGAATCTCTGCGCTTCCTCGGATCCTTGAAAGGCCATAAGGGCTGGGTCACCGCCATTGCGACCTCCTCCGAGACCCCAGATGTCATTCTCTCCGCGTCTAGAGGTAACGTCGTCTCATATGCAAATCGACTTTTATACTTCTACTCTGTCCTTCAGACAAGACCATCATAGTCTGGCAGTTGACTCGTGACGAGTCTGGCTACGGCTCCCCGAAAAAAATCCTCCACGGACACAACCACTTCGTCTCCGATGTCGTTATCTCGTCCGACGGCCAATTCGCACTCTCTTCCTCCTGGGACCACACTCTTCGTCTCTGGGACCTCAACACCGGTGCCACCACACGCCGCTTCGTCGGCCACACCTCAGACGTCCTATCCGTCAGCTTCAGCGCGGACAACCGGCAAATCGTCTCTGGTTCCCGTGACAGGACCATCAAACTCTGGAATACCCTTGGTGAATGCAAATACGACATCAAGGAGGATGGCCACACCGAGTGGTGAGTTGCAATGGGCCTCTGCGCAGGCTCGCTTGACGTGCATGAAATAGGGTGTCCTGCGTGCGGTTCAGCCCTAATGTCATGAACCCCGTCATCGTGTCCTGCGGTTGGGACAAGGTCGTCAAAGTGAGTGGCGTCTTCCAATCTCGGACTCGTTTCCTCCGTATGATGTATTCGAAAATATATTTGCTACTTCAGAGGGCTACGGCCCAATGAGACTACATTTTCCACCAAGATCTCTGACGCATTATCTGTTTTTGTGTTGTCAACTGCATTTACTGACATATTATTTCCTCAGGTCTGGGAGCTGTCCAAGTTCAAGTTGAAGACCAACCACTACGGACACACCGGATACATCAACGCTGTATCCGTGTCGCCCGATGGTTCCCTCGCTGCCTCCGGAGGCAAAGACGGCATCACCATGCTCTGGGACCTCAACGAGGGCAAGCACCTCTACTCCCTCGAGGCAGGCGACGTCGTCAACGCCCTTGTCTTCTCGCCCAATCGGTACTGGTTATGCGCAGCAACGGCCAGCTGCGTCAAGATCTTCGATCTGGAGAGCAAGTCAGTCGTTTGAGTTTCATCGATTTTCTTCCTGTTTAATCGCACAATAGGTCTATCGTTGACGAGCTCAAGCCCGCCTTCACGGAGACTGGTGAGGAGGGCCGGGAACCTGAGTGTGTCTCCATCGCATGGTCGGCTGATGGCCAAACACTCTTTGCCGGATTCACCGACAATGCCATCCGCGTCTGGACCGTGTCTTCATAAAAGCCCTGTGTATTTTAGCGAGCGTCGATGGGGTCTGCTCTATTGTTCCGTCCGTAGCTGCAAAAAAATACAAAAATTCTCGGTTTCTGGGTTCACGTGTAGTGCGTCTCAATGATTAAGATTCAGCTTCTTCCAGATTTCTCCGTCGTTCCGAATAGTCATAACGGTCCATCCCTCCAAAGTCAATCTTCATGTCGAGATGCGTCATATTGAACTGAAGTTCGCAGATGTGGGTAACCCGCGCTCTCCAGCTATCTCCGCTGAGTTCAATGGCTTTGGTCAATCGCGCCGAAAGAACATAAATAGTCCTCACGTACGTTGCTGTACCGTAGACGTCGCCTTCCTGGCTTACCAGCCGCGCGCACTGATCCACGTTGGATTGGGTATCGTATATCCAAATCGTCAAGCCCGAATATATTTCCTGCCAGCCCTTCATATCCACAAGCCTATTTGGCGGCGAGTGGCGTTTAGTGCCTGCGGGAGGCGAAGGGGCGGGCCGGATGTCGACGTCGTTTAGAAGACGTAGTGCACCCAAGTTGGAGATGTTTTGAAAGATGGACCTCTCCTGTTCGGAGGCTGGGTCGATGATTTTGACAATGGGCGCGATGAGACCGTCCTCCGACTCTCCGTCCGAGTCGTCGTCTCCATCGTCGTCAGTCATTTTGACGTCCTCGGTGGAAGATCCCTGTGCCGCTTCGGTTGGCGCTGGAGGCTCGGGCTGCATCGATTGTATAAAGTCCTGTTCCTCGCTGTTTAGACGCGCACAGAAAGACTGCCATGCATCCTCGTTCGAGAAATCGGTGCGAAGAAGTAGCCCGAGCTGCTGTCCGTCCCCGACGATAGCATCGAGTGGGTCATCGTCGTGCAAAAATTCTTCCTGGGCACAGGATAAGAAGCGACCCAGGATTGGGATCGGTATCCGACTCACAGCTACGGCCGTTGGGGGACCTGAGATGTCAGATCCCGTCGCGGACGTCCAGAACTCTTGCAGAACTCGTAGATTTCCATTTACGTCGACCTTCGCCAGGAAATTGGGACTTGACAGCCCCGTATCTGCGCTACACGTTCCTGCTTCGTCAAAATCATCGACAGAATCGCAGAGGTATTGCGAACCACGAGCAGCTGGAGGAATTCGTCTCTCATTTTGTAAAACGCGTGAGTCGAACGCGTAAAAGAGGACAAACACGCAAACAAAGGCACACAACGCGTCGGAACTTCATTCACATGACAGCAAAGGGGTTCGAACGGTCGATTCAGACTTCGGCTGACGAGCTCGATTCAGTTCACTCAGGTTGAGGTAGCGAGGACGATAGCTGTGGGTCAAAAAAGAAACAATGAAAGTCGATTCGGTTTGGAGTTTGGAGTCCGCATTTCCGTCCCGGGTTCACAGAGACAGCAGATATCTTCAGCCCGCGAACGTTCGCGGCGTGGCCGAATTCTGTTTGCCTGAGAGACCGGTGTCTTCTGCGCTGGATATTTCGGTCGCCAGCAATCAATGCGCCACGTACACGACCGCTGCGCAGTAGTGTGCACACGATAGGTTCCGTCCAACATCGCGTTCAGAGACGCCCCGCGTCCGGGCAGATACCATGTATTTTTTTCAATTCTAAATATTTTATACTGCCGAAGTTCGCGAACCTGCGATACGATCTACGACCTACAGAGCGCACATGAATAAGCATCCAGTGAAAGCCGTCGGCCAAGGGAGACTTACATCTCTGATATACGGCAGGGATAACGCTGTCCCTATGAATGGGAGTTGCCGTAGGAAGGTAACGATAACCGGGAAAAAATCGCTGCACGCGACACGGTTAGGGCACACGGACTCCAAGCTCCAAGATGCACGCACCCAAAGAGGTTCAGGAAGCCAAAGGTCTCCACGATCATGCCGACAAATGGCCACTTGATGAAGACGAGCACGATGCCACCCAGAAAGCATACCGTACCGCGGAGCTTTTGTTTGCGCGCGAAGAAGTAGAATGTCTTCTTGGGCCGATAATAAGGGTGAGGCCTGAGACGAAGAGAATCTGGCACGAGTTCAGAGTGGGAAGGGTAGCAGGGGAAAGGGGATACATTTCCGAGCGCAAGGAGGGCACCGTCGAAGAACATCATGACCCCGAGCATCATGAAGAGACCTCCGAATGTCGTGAGGGCGACGCCGATTTCTAGAGAACGAGTTCAGAACGGACAATGTTTCTGGGTGGTCGACTAACTTTGGGCATCCGTTAACCACATCGTGGACGTGAATTCGTACAAGAGGAAACGAGTAGAGAAATATGCGTGGCGGCACGCTTAGTGTGACAAGTGTGACTGGCTGCCTTTTGGGAACTCAACGCTGATCGGCTCAAGTTGGCGCTTTGACCGTTCTAGCCAAGCCAAAAGTCTGCACTGCTATTGGGATCTCATACTGTCGGAGCTTTCAAGAACGTTTCTTCTGCGTTCAAGTTGGGGCTATTCTCACCCGGTTGCTCAGTGTGCAGTGCAAATCATCTAATTCAATCATCTCCTAGCATCTCCCGCCCATGTTACATATTGTGACCCGGTAACAAGCACGCGAATTATCTGAAAAGTGCTGGCCGCCCAATCTCGAACAGATTCATCTTGCACTCACCAGAGATGGGTAAACACGACGCTAAACATGGCTTCCGTGCAGTGGCGCGGTTTCTCAATTCCTATGGTGCGGCGGCCGGGACGATGTCACACTTGCTGGCAGCGAAGACTCGACTCTGGTCGACGTAGACGCAGTGTGTCATATCAAACGACTTCCCGACCCCGTTCTGGGCAAGATCTTTGCTGAGACCAAGCGTGTCGAGCAGGAAGTACCCATCGAGCGCGTCATCTCACACGTCGCCGTGCGCTGGCGCGATGTCGCGCTTGGCCGCCCAGAGTTGTGGTCCTCCATCAACGCCCGCGTGCACCCGGAGCACCAGCGCGAGCTGCTGCAATGGTACCTGCCCACGCTGAAGGGTGCTCGCTCGACATCCGTATCACGCTGTCGCATGAAAACTGGAATACAATGCCAGCTGCTGCTGCGGACGTGCTCGCCGAGGCGCCCCGGCTCCGCGGCCTGTCGATCCGCGCAGACTTTCCCAACGCGGACGCGGCCGTGCGCGCGGCGTGCAAACACCTATACGCGCCGCTACTTGAACACCTCTCGTTCATCTCTCTCGACCAGCCCCACTCATTCCGGGACTGCAGCGACATCATCTACGCGGAGGACTTCAAACCCCTCATATTCACAGGCGGCGTGCCGAGCCTCGCGGTGCTGCGTCTGCAGCATTTGGAGGTGGCGCTGTATCCTCCGCTAAGGGCATAACGACCCTTCATCTGGAGGAATATCAATGCCCACAGATGGCGTTCACCCGCTTTCTCGCGCTGCTCGCGCGTTTCCCCGCACTTGTGAACCTCTCTTTATGGCGACATGGTCGAGAAGTGGCCGACGGCGGGAGGCCTCTACCTCCCGCAGCTGCGCTCCTGCGGAGTGCGTCGAATGGGCAGGTAGGGCGCATGTTATTGGCGCTAGACGCGCCCGCGCTCGACTCGCTCGTCCTGAAGGACGTGCGCCCGCCGACGCTGTGGCCCGGCCTCGACCGCGCAGACGGGCTGCGCTTCCCCGCACTGCGAACCCTTGCGCTCGACGGGCCCTTCCAGCCGCGCGCACTCGCAGCGCTGTTTTGCGAGTTCGCGGGCGTCGCGGAGCTGCGGCTGGTGAACTCCGACGCGGACGACGCGTTGGAGCTGCTCGCGCGCAGGGGAAGTAATAGGCTATTGCCTGGTTTGCAGAGGGTGATGGTGCATCAGGTGCACGACCTCTCCGCGCTGAACGGCGTATGGGCGTGCGGCGTCACTGTGCAGGTGCACTGCGACGTGCCCTGGGCGCGCTCGGGCGTCGAGCGCTGGACGCGGCTCCCGCACTGGCCCGCCGAGCTAGACCATGTGGACACAGACGATCTGTTCATGCAGCTCCGCGTGCGACGTACGGTTTAACTTTGCCTTTGCGTAATTTAGTTATACTTCGCAGCGGTAATTAACGTTCGGGTGCAGGGACTGTAGCATTATCACGCAACTTGCCAGGTAATTAGTGTACTTGTACGGTACAAATGTATGTACGTGTGGTGGGGACTCAAAAAAGGGGACAGATAGTGGTGAGAAGAAAGAGTCCGGAAAAAAATACAAGGCGCTGTCTATGAGCGGGCGGTCTGACGGGCGCGGACGACGCGATCGAATGCGTCGCGGATGGGGGTGCGGCGAGCGAGGACTGTGAGGTGGTTGGTGACGTACGGTGGGGGAAGGAGCGGGTGGATGTCGTCCACGCGGACGTGCGGGTTGGCGGGGGGGAAGAAGGCGATCATCTGCGGCGTAGGGGGACGCGATACGCGGGAAGATGGGTGAGAGACGAGAGAGCTGCGGAAGAAGAGGCTGTGGAGAGGGTGGAGAAGGTACGATGGCGGGCCTCGCGAACGGAGCGAGATTGGGGATGGGATGTTGCTACGGTTGCAACAGAGCG